>CP139505.1:188922508-189210008 GCA_021014915.2 Artemisia tridentata subsp. tridentata | reverse complement strand
ATATGGATACGAATCCCCCAACTTTGATACTTCAATTTGATCACCGGCCTCTTGTTGTGTCTAGTTGGTGTTTGTGTGGGTTGCCTTTTATGCCTGGACCAGTCTGAACGTGCCAACTTAAATTCCCACTAAACAATGTAAAGGTTCATATGGGTCAATGTGGGCAAAATTAAACTCCTTCCATTCTTTCGATCCTTGATTTGTTAGGTTGGTAACATTGAACTTTTTTAGCTTTAATATGAGTGATGATGTACATTTATGATATTTTTTCAGATTATTATTATCATTAGTAGTGACTTTGTCTTTCAATCTATGATTTCTAGTTATAAATATAGCATTGGATAATTTGGTATTACGACATTTAAAAGAAAATTCTACGGGCCAAGCCGTCATTTTCGTCTTTGACCCATATGAACAGTTTTCAAAAGTGGACCATTTTGACCCGCACCATTTTCTACCCATTTCCAAACCCCAACCAACAACACATTTTCCAGCAAAGGATGTATAGGGCTATAAATTGGTGACATTGACCCAATAAGTACATATTATCACTCGGTCGCGGGTCACCCATCAATGCACAATAATCACACCACTTGTCCTGAAAAAAGCTAACCTAACATTCTATCCTTCATCAGTCACCTAACACCCTCAACTGATATATACAATTGGTCTTGTATATGAGTGTGTGGAAGGATACATACAATTCAAAAGTCCTACAATCCTAAGGGAATCAGCTGAAGTTTTCCTTAACAAGAAAAAGAGACTCAATGAAGACGCTAACTACAGGAACACAAACACCCACTACTGTAAATCAAAGTTCTAAAAGATCCTGTGAAATAAGAGTAAAAGGATGACCCATCAAACAACCCAAATTATGATAGTTAATTAAGAAGAAGGAAAATACCATTTGATGTGCTCAAACTTAGATGAATGACCCAAATTGAGGTTGGTCGTGATGGTAGAGGTGAGTGTTGGTTTGGGATACGATATGATATAAAAGATTGCGGTTAATATCTTGTCAAATGATGTAAACAACATCATATATATTAAGAGGGGTGGTGGTTAGGGGTCGATTGGCGGGAGGAGAAGCTGTGAAGGTGGAGGATCGTGGTGTTGTAGTAGCGGTAAAAATTGGGGGGAAAGTTTGGGGAAGAAGTTGTGGATCGTGGGTTGTATAGAGCCCTTTTTCTTTTCTTTTTTTTTTCTTTTTCTTTTTTTTTTCAGCTAAATTGTTAGTGACTTATTTAGTTGGAGAAAATAAATTATTGCATAATGTACGCTATTTATTTAATTTATTCGGCTATGTCTTCGGTTTGTAGCGCCTGCAAAAATAACAAATGTATAAAAATACATTAGTTGTCGGCTATAAAATAAGTATATTAGCTTAAATTTAGTTATATCTTGAGCAAATTGTTTTATTACATGACTCGTCATTCTTCGTGTCCTTCTTGATGATCCGATCTTAAATAAACAGTATCATCAAGAATTTCATCTAAAGACTGAATAAATTATTTTATTACATGACTCGTCATTCTTCGTGTCCTTCTTGATGATCCGATCTTAAATAAACAGTATCATCAAGAATTTCATCTAAAGACTGAATACCACTAGAAAATGGAAGTAGCTCGTCAAACTGATTATAGTCGTCCTCGTCCACAACATCATCAACACCAACTATATGCCGTTTACCATGCATGACAATGTGCCATCTCTTGTCTTTTAGGTCCTCGACAAAAAATACTTGGGTGGCTTGGTTTGCTAGAATGAATGGGTCAGATATGTATCTATTTGTGGAAAGATTGACACACGTGAAACCATCCTTATCAACTTTAACACCTCCCCTGTCATTGACCCATTTACACTTGAATTGGGGTATAACAAACAAATTGTAATCCAATTCCCATATTTCTTCAATGACACCATAATACGAATTTTTTGAGCTTGTCATCCTCGATGAATCTGTCATTGTTGCTACAAGCGTCACTCAACTATTTTACATTGTACTTTTATCATCTTGTTGTTTGGTGTAGAAAGTGTATCCGTTAATGTCGTAGCCTTGATATTGAAAAACACGACGTGGCCGGTACCCCAATTGTGCCACTTATGGATCAAGATTTGGAAACATATGACTAACTTTATCTGCAAACCATTGTGAAAATGTTCTCGTATGCTCAGCTTCCAACCAAAGCTGACCTCGATGGCTGTTATTTTGTTTTAAATATGACATGTGCTCGTGTATGTATGGGTCAACACATGTCATATTTTGCAATACGGTAAAATGCGCTTGCTCTAAATCATTGTTGTTCGGTGTGACATCTTTGCGCCCAATTGTCCCTTTCCCATCAAGTCTACCCGCGTGTCGAGATCACGGAATGCCAATATTTGGGAAACCTTCCATATAGTTTGTACAGAACTAAACTACTTCTTCGGAAGCATACCCTTCAATAATACTACCTTCTGGTCGAGATCGGTACCTTATATACCCTTTTAAGAAACCCATATACCTCTCGAATGGATACATGTATGGCAAGAATACAGGACCGCAAGCCTTTATTTCTCCAACAATATGAGATACAAGGTCAACCATGACATCAAAAAAGGAAGGTAGAAAGTACATCTCGAGTTCACAAAGAGTAAGAATAATATCACTCTGCCATTCATCCAACTTTTCCGGATCAATAACTTTGGAATGAATCATGTTAAAAAAGAGACAAAGCTTTGTGACTATGTGTCATACTCGAGGTGGCAGTACTCCGCGAATAGCGACTGGAATCATTTGCGTCATTAAAATATGACAATCATGGGACTTCATACCAAGCAACTTTAACTCTTTCATCGAAACCAACTTCTTAATGTTAGCAGAATAGCCAGATGGGACCTTAACACCGTGTAAGAATTCACAAAATATGGTTTTCTCAGCCTTCGACATGGTATAACAAGCCACCGGCAAATACATTTTATTACTATTCATCTCTTGTGGTGCGAGCTCGTCTCTAATTCCCATTTCGACCATGTGTTTTCGAGCTTTAACTCTGTCTTTAGTTTTTCCTGGAATGTTTAATAATAAGCCTAACAAGCTTTCACAAACATTTTTCTCGATATGCATAACATCAAGACAATGTCGGACTTGCAAATGTTTCCAGTACTTCAAATCCCAAAATATTGACTTTTTTTCCAAATATTTTTTTGAGGTGCCTTAACTTTTTTTCCAAAAACAATATTTAAATCCGCAACTTGGGAAAGTAAATCGTATCCGTCCAATGGTTCTGCCATCACTCTTCGCTCTATAGTACCGTCAAACAAATTACTTTTTTGACGGTACGGGTGATCTTCATCAAGCAATCTTCGATATCCCATATATATTGTTTTCCTACAATTAGTCAACCATTGAGAGTGGGTGTCCTTTTCATAAACTGGACATGCCTTCTCCCCTTTCGTACCATAACCTGACAAGTTACCGTATGCTGGAAAATCACTTATAGTACAATAAATCATGGCAAACAATCTGAAACTCTCTTTCTTGTACGCATCATAAACTTCAACGCCCGAATCCCACAATTTTTTCATGTCATCTATTAACGGATCCAAATACACATCAATATCGTTCCCAGGTTGTAGTATATTCACAATCAAAGAAACACACGTTTGGGACTAGAATATGGATCGAATAGATATGAAGATGTAGAGAGAGGTAGGAGAGTTGGAACCTTGAGAGAGAAAGCAAGTAGGATGTATTGAATATGAGAATAAGGTCCAACCCTCTCCTTTGGTGGAGAGGGCTTTATATAGTACAACATAGGGTGTCCCTAGTGGACTGTGGAGCGAGCTGACAGTGGGTAAAAGACCCGACCCACTCCACAATATTAATACTAACTAATCTACTGCTAATATTACTAATAAACCTACGAGCTATTAAGTGCTATTAAGTACTCGGGGTGACCGAGTCTTCAACTGAATATTTATATTCCTAACAATCTCCCCCTAAGGGAGGTCACCCCGGAAGTAACGTTCTGAATTCTAGCACTCTATCCTTGAATCTTGACTTCATAGCTCGTAGACCTTGATTCTTCTTCGTAAAAAATCTTTGTGCCTTCAGCAGTGAACTTGCGATGACTGTTCTTCGTTTTGGATGATCTTGGAGTATTCTTTGAAGTTATCATCCAACATATGTCTTCAAGTCATCTTGTGGCTTCGTCATCATGAGAAGTTGTGATCTTGGAGCCTTCTTTGAGATCATCGGCCACCATCAATCTCTGAGCTCATCCATTGTAGAAATGCCTCCATGTGAATTGTTGTGACTGTTGGACTCGCATGCTCACACTTTTCTGGATCATGATAATTATCATCAGAGTTGCGAAAGCTGTGTCGTAGGTCTTTCATCTATCATGATGTCTTTGATAATGAATTGGAAGTGTGAGCATGGAGTGTGGATTGACACGTCTTTGCTGGAATCAGGAACCACCATCGCCATCTTTATATGAATCTGAAATAAAACAGTTAGCAATAAAGTTGGAGAACGAATATGGCTTTGTCATTCGTTCGGTGTGGTTGGATTAACCTTCGGTTCCGTGAGGACCGACCTGTGATCAGGTAGAATTCTCTTTAAAGAGAATTCTCCTTGACAGGAATTTCCAGCTTGTTGTAAAGACTCATTCAATGAACTAACATTGGACTCGTCTTACAAGCATGTTCTCATACCGGAACGTCTCAAAGCAGACAACACGGTTGAGTGAATCAGTGAATTGAATACCCACTGATTGATGAGAAATTGATTAGAAAAATCACTCGCGTGTTACTTAGATAAACAATTTTTATGTAACACGACGAGGGTTTTACACATTAAATAACATTTCTGTCATAAATACTTTTGTTTGAAAATTATCACAATCAATGCGCTCGAAATTCATTTGATGAGCGCATTGAAGGGTTTTCCAAAAGCATCCGTCAATCCATTACCTGGAACAAGTTTAATTCAAATGTGAATCGCCCCATTGTTTCATTCCAGTTGTCACAGGTTTGATCCATGAAGGATCTCACATGTCACCCACCAAGAGCTTGTTTGATGTTGGCTCTAGAAGGATTTCCATCTTTATTGTGATTACTTTAAGTATCACTCGGATGTTCTGGCAATACCACAAGGATAATGCGTAGGACTCTTAACATATATTTCCTTGCTTTCCACATTGTGTGAAACAGCAAGCATATTGGAAGTGTGTCCTAACGAGATTTATTGATGATCTCTGGGCTCTAGACTCAATAGTGCGTTTTGATTTAGTGATCGGAGGCTGGAGAGGACTGCCACCTTTTCAATATCATCTAACTCGGAGTGAGAAAGATGATAGCAATGTATTGATCTCCATGACAAGTGAAACAAGAATCCTTTGAGGGACCTTGAGTGGCTAGGGAGGGTTGTGCAGCGTATCACTGGGTCCATGATACTTTGTCTTCAATGTCAGTAATCAAATACGTGATTCTGAAAGCATATGTATTGACCCGGTTTCTGCCTAAGATGTTAGGAGGGCTTCTTTCTTTTCACCCTTTATCTTTACATTTTTTTCATTCTTCAACCCCTTCAGTGTTTACCGAGACTTCATTACTAGCACCTTGTTGGGTTTGTTCCAGCACTAGCTCCATCTCAGTCGGCACTCTTCCCTTATTCACTTTATCTCCTTTTTTTGTAATCATACCTAAGGACTTCTACACTAACTAGTGGATTGTCCCTGGGTAGATCCCTCCGGTTCTGGCTTAATCATGGGAACTAATACCTAACCTTACCATCCTTATAACTCCAATACATAAAGTAAAATGGTCGGTCTTTGGTATTCTTTCACATTTGCCATCACAAATCATTTGCTCCCCCTCAATATGTGCATCGATATACGAAAAGGTTTGGCACATATGGGAGAGCCTACACTTGAGTTTCAAATGATCACATTTTTTCTCAGAATTCCATATTTAAATCACATTCTCTCCCCCGATCAAAAATTTCAAACCACTTGAGATTTGTGATCCCAATTGATTTAAATATGTGAGAAATTTTGGGAGAAAATGTGGTCATGTTATACTGTGTTCTGATTATGGAGCATACTATGCTCCCCCTTAAACCACGAGAGAGTGTCACTGCTGATGTTGCACAAATTTGGCAAGGTGTCAGAAAATTGAAAAAATATTCTCCCCCTCAATTAATGACCCATTTTCTATTGAAAGAGCTGTAGTCATTCAATTGAGCAACGAGTATTTGTGAAAATTTAATTCAATTTACCACCTTGTGTAACATCAAAACTCTCTTGAAGAATCAAAGAAGATAAGGAGTCTGATGTAAAGAAGACTTCATTTCTTATACACGAAATGACGCACTAAAACGTACATCAGATCGGACGAAAAACATGGATATAAAGTAATCCATGCCCAGGTGAACATCACCCGGTTGGAGGAACAGCCGTCTTTTTGGCGACATACTTTCCCCATTGTATAGCGCGGGTTGCAGTATGAAGTAACTGCAAGCCATTAAGACATGTTTTAACCAATTAGTGTAACTTCTGCTCGAGCTTCATTTAAAGACCCGTGTCATTATTGAATGACATTTCCAGGTCCGTAAATGTTATCGATAAACAGAAGACATGCCTAGGTGAAACTATTTTTGGTATTTTCTGATTTTTTTATTTTTATGGTTTTTATAGGTTTTATATTTTTCTATTTTCTTTTTGATTTAAGATATATACAACTATATACAAGGATATGGGAAGTCAATCCTTTACTCCTCCTTTTCTTCCTGAAGACATTTGAGAGTTTCAGGAGTCTAGCTCTTCATGCCAAGACGTGGGAGAATAAACTGAAACCGTTCTCTTGGAAGCGCCTTGGTGAAGATGTTAGCCAGCTGAAATTCCGTCCTCACGAAGTATAGTTCCACTATCCCCTTCTCAACTAGTTCCCTTATGAAGTGATGCCTGATGTCGATGTATTTTGACCGGGAGTGTTGGACATTGTTACAACAAAGAGCTATAGCGCTCTTGTTGTCACAATATAGAGGAATCTTGTTGTATGACAAGCCATAGTCTGAAAGCTGTGATCTCATCCATAGAATTTGTGCACAGCAACTAGACATAGCGATGTATTCGGCCTCTGTAGAAGATATCGACGTACTCATTTGCTTCTTAGAAGACCAACTCACCAACTTTTCCCCTAAAAACTGAGCTCCCCCCGAAGTACTTCGACGAGTGTCTTGACATCCCGCGTGATCAGCATCAGCGTACGCAGTTAACTCCATTGTTGTGTCCTTCGGATACCAGAGACCCATATGAACTGAGCCTTGAAGATATCTGAATACCCTTTTTACTGCTTCTAGATGTTTCTTAGTAGGCTTGGATTGATACCGAGCACACATGCATACGGCGAATAGAAGATCTGGTCTACTAGCAGTGATATACATCAAGGATCCAATCATGCTTCTATACTTTGTTTGGTCGACTGGAATCCCCGAAGGATCTTCATCTAGTCTTGATCTATCAACCATGGGAGTATCAGCAGGCTCATTCGAATCAAATCCAAACTTTTTCAAGATCTCATGGGCATATTTGGATTGATTTATGAAAATGCCTCCGGGACTTTGTGAGATTTGTAATCCTAGGAAGAATGACATTTGTCCCATCATTGACATTTGAAACTTGGAACTCATCTCCTTTGAAAATCTATCACATTCACTAGGATCAGATGAAGCAAAAATAATATCATCTACGTATATCTGAACATGAAGTAGATGTTTGCCCGACTTCCTAGTGAATAATGTGGGATCAACAACACCCTTAGAGAACCCGTTTGCTAGAAGGAACTTTGACAATGTATCATACCATGCCCTTGGTGCCTGCTTTAAACCGTAGAGAGCCTTCTTCAAGCGGTAGACGTGAGTAGGATGTTCAGCATCCACAAATCCTTCTGGTTGGCTCACATAGACTTCTTCCTTTAAATCTCCATTCAGGAATGCTGTTTTGACATCCATCTGGTAGACTATCATATTCAGACTAGCAACATTGGCAAGTAAGATTCTAATGGCTTCAATTCTAGCAACTGGAGCAAACGATTCTTCAAAATCTATGCCCTCTTCTTGTCTGTATCCTTTTACAACTAACCGTGCCTTATTCTTTAGAACATCACCATGCTCATCTAGTTTCACCTTGAAAATCCACTTGAGAGCAATAATCATAGCACATTCTGGAGGAGGCACCAATTCCCATACTTCAAGTCGATCAAATTCATGGATTTCGTCTTGCATAGCCTCGAACCAGCAATCTTTAGTCATTGCTTCTTTGGCATCTTTTGGTTCGACTTTGGATAGTACGGAATTGAAGAAGCACCACAGTGCATCAGTGGCCAGTTGTTTACGTGTGGATACAGGACGAGCGGGATTGCCAATGATGTTGTCAATTGGATGATCGTTGGTCCATTTTCTGAGATGATCATGAGGTTGATGGTTTTGAACTGATATTGCCGTGTTGTGTTCTTCGAAAGAGGATGTGTGGGTTGAAGATTCAGGAGCAAATATATTCTCAAAATGAACATCGTCTATAGGAGCAAACGGATTAACTTCCAAAGAATGGTCATCTGCAGATTCTTGTAGCACTGGAGAGGATTGAGTATTTGATGATGAGGGTGATTGACTGGAAGCTGGTGCATTGAAACTAATTGAGACAGATGCTGATGGGCCTTCAGAGTCTTGCGAAACTTGAGGATCAGCATTAGGAAGAACAGCTGCAGCATTTGAGTTCGTTTCATTAGTTGGCTCAAAATATTCGTCAAACATAGGATCAAATAACTTCTTCAACTCCTCACTAGTTTGTGGTACATAAGACTCTGCAGGCGTGGGATTCTGTACAAGCCCTGAACTAATTGGTCCAGGTGTCAAAAGTTTAAGATCGGGTCCAGAACTGGTTTGTTCTGAAGCAGGTTGCTCACTCAGCTCGTCAAACGTGACATGGATGGATTCCATGATTTGTCGGGTTCTCTTGTTGTAGATTATGTACCCCTTGCGATCTGGTGCATAACCAACAAAAATACCTACGTCTGCTTTAGCTCTTAACTTTCCCAAGTCTTGACTATCATTAGTCGGATAGCAAAGTGCGCCAAACACACGAAGAAAGGAAAGATCCGGTTTCTTGTTATGAATTAACTCATAGGGAGTCTTGTCATGAATAGGATGAATCAGAGATCGGTTTTGGGTGTAGCATGCTGTTGCAATAGCCTCTGCCCAGAGAAACATCGGTGCCTTTGAAAATATAAGCATGGTTCTCGCAGCTTCCACCAGAGTACGGTTCCTTCGTTCAACAACTCCGTTCTGCTGAGGAGTGCGAGGGATACTTTTCTGATGCGTGATGCCAATATTTTCATAGAAATTTCTGAGTTGATGATTAACAAACTCAGTTCCATTGTCAGTGCGGATGATTCTGACAGTTTTGTCGAGCCTTACTTGCAGCTGTTTTATCAGTTTGATGATAACCTCTGGAGTTTCATCCTTTGATCTCAAAAACTTTACCCATGTAAACCGAGAGTAATCATCTACTATCACAAGAACATATTTCTTTCCATTTATGGTTTGTACTCTCATTGGACCGCACAGATCCATATGAAGGGTGTGAAGAACTTCCAGGTTGGTGTAGACGGTTTTGGGTTTGTGGGTTTGTTTCTTGCTTTTGCCCAGTTGACATGCTGAGCAGAGATGATCTTTCTCAAATTTTAGTCTGGGCATGCCACGTACAAGATCTTTGCGGGAAAGATTGTTTATGGTACCGAAGTTTAGATGGTTCAGACGACGATGCCACAGCCATGATTTTGTCTTGGAGGCTTTAGAAAGTAAGCAAATGGGAGAGGACCTCAACATTTCTTCAATTGATATGGTGTATAGATTTGTTCCCCGACTGCCTTTTAGAAGGTCTACACCATCCAATTCCCTGACGAAACATGTGTGTTTTCTGAAAGCCACTTCTAGATCTGAATCACAAAATTGACCCACAGAAAATAGATTGTGCCCTAATCCTTCCACATAATATACCCGTGAGATTACACTGTCACCGAACACATAATCTCCATAACCCATAATCGCACCAAAATGGTCGTTCCCGAATCTAACTGTCCCGATAAACTTTTTCACGAAGTTCTTGAGCCGTGAGCGATCCCCAGTCATATGTTTTGAGCAGCCTGAATCCAAATACCAAAGGACGATTTGTACGACCTGCATTTGAAGACAGACAAAGATGGATAACTGAAATATATGGATCCCCACGTGTAGCTGGGGTCCGTTTGGTTAGCATTCACAAATTTAGGAGCAACAGAGTTTGCTAATACTGAAGTCTCTACAGTGGGAACAATCCTAGAGTCAGCAGATGGCCTATTTGGAAGGCATTGTGTTCCTAGAGACAAAATTCGACCTGTTGGCCTCCATTCTTTAACTTTCACAAACCTATGATCATTCAACTTAGGCAATGGACATTTATTTCCTAAACTGAACTTTCTTCCAGTGGGTCTCCATTGATACCCAACAGTAGCAAAAGTTTTTCCTGTTGCCTTCCAAACTTTCTTACTTCTTTCAGTTTTCCTAACATACTTAACATGGGGTGGTGCATGAGATATCAGAAATGACACAACACAATCATCATGATTAGCATAAATTAAGCATTTGTTACATGTTTTACAGACCGCATTAGAATTTGAATTAATTACAGTACTTTTGATACTAGAATCAACACGATTCAATCTAGTCATTACAAACTTATTGTTCCTAGGTTGGGCTTCTACACTCTTCTTGTGATCACTATTAGCTGGCGCAGTCCTATCTTTCCTTGCATTGCCTCTAAGCTTTGACTCGCTAGCTTGGGTGTCACATTTCACTCCTGTAGAAGTAATGATAGGAACATTAGTTTGTTTAACTGTCACATGCTTTCCTGATTTTGATGTGTTGGGTTCTGATGTTCTTGATGTCAAATCAAAGGTTACATGCTTGTTTTTAATAGTGGATGATGATGCACCTAATCTATCTCTTTGGTTGCTAGACTTGGGACCCATACCAATGGCATATTCTAACTGTTCCTGGATCCTTTTTGTGAGGACGCAGGCATAACCTACTGCCTTATCAAGTGGTTTTTCTATTCTGTCCTCTTCCACAACCTCACGAAGAGTGTCAAGTCTATCCCTAAGGTGACAGAGATACATTTGATGGACAGGTCTGTTATTTCTCATAGGAAATGGAATAGGCCCCACATCAACATCGTACATTTTACAAGCAGAGACCTTTGATGCAACACAATTACAAGAGGTGCATGGCATTTTTCCTTTCACCTGAGTCTTAAGATTCACAATTTCATTTAACAAAGAAGTTATCTTTCATTATGACTATTTCTTGTAACTTTAATTGAGTCATATAACTCTTTGTAATGCTGTTTAATCTTAGAATTTTCTTCTCGAAAACACTCATTTTCATAATGTAACTTATTGATGGTGTCTTGATATTGAAAATTCTGAGAATCTGAAGACGAAGGTTTATTGGTGCCATACACATCACACTTGTTAGATTTCAATTGGGCAATTTGGGCCCTCAACAGTCGAATCATGTTTGTATGAGCTTGAATCTTTTCATCTCGTTTGCTTAATTCAGAATATGTATCAAACTCAGGAGCATCCAAGGATGTCTTGTCATTTGATATTTTGCATTTTTCTTCTAAATGTTGATATTTTAGTTGCAGATTTAGATAATCAACCTCTAGTTTTGAAAAACGTTTAACCATGTTATCATGGTCATCATTTTGAATTTTTTCAAGCAATTTCACATTCTCCCCCTCAAGCTCAACAACATGATTCTGGGTAACATTTAAAGCAATAGCATACTCATGAAATTGACAAGCAGATAAAGCAGAATCAGTAGTAGTATAAAATACATCTTGCGCAATACATTTAGCAATCAAGTTGTCATTGGCAATGAGTATGTTTTTCCTTTCAATTTCACAACTCTTAAGTTCTATTGCACATTTAGTTACCTCATTTTCCATGTCTTTAAACACTACTTTCATTTCATTTATTTCGGTTTTAAGGGCAGCTTGCATCCCTTCAAAATGTTCTTTAAGTAGTTTAAAGAATGGCATGACCTCAGTCAAGTAACACCTTTTTGCGTGCTCAAAACACCTTTCCCCCTCAGTAATTCCGGTTGGTGTGATTCTCTTCTTACATGTTTTATCAAAATTAGCAAATAGTTGCCAAAGCACGTATAAGCTAATTAAGGTTTTGCATTCAGTGGGAAGAGACAAAGGAACCAAATTCCTAGGTGTATTGGGAGGATACACCGTTATGGATGCAACTTTTCTAAGGGATGGGGTGTTGGCTTTAAGTTTATCTTCCTTTAGCTTTTCTATATCTTGTGACCAAAATATTTGTTCAGGTGTTAACTTCTTTTGAGGAGCAAACACAGTCAAACGATTCTCCTCATAATAATCATGGGGCTTGACTATTACTCGTTTGGCTATGCACATGGGATCCCTCATTTTCTCATTCATTTTTTCTCTTTTTCGCACTTCTATCTCATCAGCCTCATTCAAGGATACAACCTCAGGTGGTTCATGATTGTAGCAACCGGCATTTTTAGGGCAATACTTATTTATAAAACTCGAAACCATTTGCGACAAACGATGGTTTTTCCAAACTTATTTGTGACAACTGGTAAATTTCGGGAACGTTTTAAGTACCGCATTACGTTAAATAAAACAAGTGTTAAACTTTCAGAAATTTCCTTTTGAACTATGTTGACTTTGATTCATGTAGAGAATTATTTATATGGAATATTATGTCATTGAATTATTTGTGTGGCGTTACTTTAGGCACTACTTCGACTCCGGCACTAGGAAACCTAATAAGTCAAGTGAAACGAGAAACGATCACGTTTTATTCTATAAACGTATTTATTATCAAACTCGACGGAAAAACATTTTTAAGGCGAGCGGTGACGATTAAAAATTATTTCAATGACGTTTAGTATTTTTCGAGAATAAAAACGAGTAATCTCGGAAAAGAATAATAAAAATTATTTCGTTAGCCCTTGCACCGACCCCTCAAGTGAAAATTAAAAGCTACACAAGGACCCTATTGCAAATCCGGTTTTATTAAAACCCTAACTTCACAACCCTAACCCTACACTATACACTACACTATAAATACAACCATTATAAAATTTTAGGGTTATGTTTCACTTTCACCTCCTTCCAGCCGCATATCTCATCTCCCTCACCTCTCTCTTCTCTAACTTTTTCCCTACTACAAATTCTGGCCAGTTGAGCCGCCACCGCCGGTCACCACCTCTCACAACCACCACCAAAATAAACCTTGTGATCTCCTCTTCATTCCTATGTGATTCACGCGCCAAGAAACCATCTTCACCACTTGTTGCCGCCGCGTTTTCTCTCTTTTCCATCCACCACTGCTGCTGCGCCACCATCTCCACCGCGTGTTTTTCTCTTTTCTCGACTTGGTAAGCCGAGAATACCCGTTCGACATTATTATTATTTTTATATACCTATTTATTTTGTTGTGGTTGTCGTGGATTAAAACTTGTTACTATTATTTTGTGATTAAAACCCGGAGTTAAAATGTATTTTGAAACCTTCGTGTGGTAAGAAAAATCAATATGAGGGTGTTTGTTTTGATTTGGTTTTGTTGTTTCGGTTATGTATACGGGTCGGGTCAAACCCGTATTATATTCTAGGCGAGTTGGAGTTGATTTTTATTTGTTATCTCTGGGTTGTAGTCGTGGTTGTGTTGGTGCCGAGGGAAAAAGCCGAGACCATTAGGGTCTCGGCAAGTTTTGTTGATGTTGCTCGTTGTCATAGTTGTTATGTCTTGGTTATCGTTGTTGTTGTCGTTGATATATTGTTGTCATGGTTGTCATTGTTATCGTTGTTGTCGTGTTTTGATATTGGGTTGTGATGATTACGGATTTTGCTGCGACTAATAGGGTCCGTTTGGTTATTGCTAGTTGTGACCGAGAATCGAAGCCAAGACCACTAGTGTCTAGGCATGTGGATAATCGTTGTTATTATTGGGATTATTGTTGACTTGTTGTTGTCGATATATTTTGCTAATACGTTCAGTCAAATAGGAAGAACATATGAACTCAAAAATTTGAAATTGGTTGGGTCGTCTTGAACTACTTTTAGTTGACTGTAAAAAAAAATATTTAATTGGGAATGGTTGGACTATAGAGCCATAAGGGGTGCACTTGGGTTGAATTCAATGGGCTAAAGCCTAACATATTTTTAAGAGTATGTTTGTTAAAAATTGGTGGTGTTAAAATATAATAAACTAATGAGTGCTTTATTGGCTTTGACGGTTAGTACGTTTCGGATAATACTTGTGAATTGGTTTCGAGAACGGATTTTGATCATTACACTTGGACGTTTGGAAAATCATGGATCGTTATCGGACTTACAATATTAGATAGCGGATTTATTGAATATTTTGACTCGAGACGGTATAATATATTAACTTCAAAATGAACTTAATATATTAAACACGGACCAGACACAAAATCTTCAATAAAATCAAAACTAATATCTACGAGAATAATAATGAGACATTAACTTGTTAAATATTGTTTAATCCAAGTCTCGACGACTAACAAATTTTATTAGTTAAACTCATTTTTATTATAAAACGTTTGTGTTTTATACAAGTTATTTGGGGTATCGGGGTAAATGTCGAAACATGCAAACTGACTTATTTTATTTAAGGTGTTTATTGGTCATTGACTTCTAGAGTTGTCTTCCTTGGTTTGAGTTCTCATCCGTACTCTCTTGAGTTGTTGATGTCTCTCCTCTTTGGCGTGAGTTGTATGTCGAGTCTCTATTTTCTTACCACACCACACGAAACGTTAACACTAAACTTTTACAAACTTTGATACGAGTAATCCACAAAAACTAAGACGTTTGTCTTGTGAAACTCTCTTACTTTATGAGACATATTCTAAGATAATTACATACATATTAGGTTGTGCCGTGAGACCTTAGTTGCCGTGAGATTTTAGTTGCTGTTGCGTTAGGCTACCTTTGAGCTGTTGTGCTGTTCTACTCTCTGACATTGTTGTGATTTTACATTGCTGGACTGAGGTGAGTTCTCGTAGCCCCTTTTTCATTATGTTTTCCTTGGGGGAAAATGGTACTCAAATGATATTTTAACTATTTTTCATGCTGTGATCATACTGTTTTCATGATTTTGGACATTATGTGTGTTGATACAATTATGTGCTACAATTTGTTTGACTGTGTGTACATTGATGCGCAATTGTTAACTCTTTCGAGAGCCGAAACATTATGATAGATCTATCGAGGTAGCTCCCCTCTGTGTGTACTGTTTGTGGTTCCAACATTGTGACAGGTTCAGTTGGCGCGACATTATTTGGTTTCGACATTGTTTGTTTTCGACATGTGCTTATAATTGGTTATCATGCTCACTTTTGTCCTACACTATGATATCACAGCTCAGCGGTTTTACTTTCAAACCTACGAGCTCACCAACATTATGTTGACGTTTTCTAGTACCATTTTCAGGTGGATCATTTCTAAAGTATTTGAAGGCACATTGATCGGAGTCAACTATTTGATACCTGCTACCATGTTTGTCAAGATGTCAAGATTTCAAATGAGACATGCTTTTCTTTTAAATTTGGTCGAAGAAGGTTTTGTAAACTAATACTGAAATAATTGTAAGGTATGAATCTATAATGTTATGCAATGTACCTTTCTTAGTTACATCCCGTGTTTCCGCCTTTGACGGGGTGTGACAATGATTGGGCATAATCATCACATTGGCATCATATAATGCAGATTGGGCTACCTTAGCAATCTTAAGAAGAGCTAATTGAGATTCACCTACTTTGCTTTCACTATGCTTGTCACTTAACTTTCTGTGCTTATGAATCATTTGAGCAGTCTGTCTGGTTTGGTCTTGTGTGTACAACTTATCTTCAAGTTTATTCTTTAATGTTTTGAGTCTAGAGAAATCATCTAAGATTTTAGATTCTTTTTCTTTGAATTCTAGCTTAAGCCTATTCACACAATTCTGTACTTCCTGTTTTTGTTTAACAGACATATCTAGCTGGCTTTTCAAAGAATTCAACTCTTGTATTAATGTTTCTTCTCTCACTCTATAGTCTTTTATAAGTGTACGCAACTGACCTTCCATTTTCTGCTCACGTTCAGTTAGTTCAAACTTAGCATGCTGTTCATACATAACTACTTGTTCCTTATAGATGTTTAATCTAGTGATCAAGTTAACATTAGGAGCAAGTACAGAGTTTTCATGCCACTCACATGCATTATCAATGTCACATGTATTTTCTAAGGCACACATGTTATTAACAACACAAGCATTATTATCAACAGAAGATTCTTCATCTTGTACATCAGGCACGTCGTTGTGAGTCAAAGATTGTTCATATGGATTCATATCGCTATTTTCCATGTCAACATTATTTGAGTCAGAAACATCTCCCTGTTGTACTTCGTTGGGAATCTTTTGTTCATCAACTACTTCATATGTGCCATAAAGTTTTAGTACCTCAGAAATCACAGATGAATTTGAAGAACCAGCTTGTCGAGGTGATGAAGCCAAAGATGACAAGTTAGCCATGAAGACTGTTTGAGTCGTTGGTTCATCATCCACATAAGAGTCAAATGCATCACAATCATCAGCTTTGAAGATGTTGGGATCGTTGAGTGCTAGATCCTGAACTGGTTGCTCATCCACATCTTCATCAAAAGTATTTCCCCCATCACCAGCCAAAAACAACAGTTCTTCCTCATCCAATACAACTCTATTCTCTTGAGCCTGCATCAACAGCATCTTATCCTTGAAGTAATCTGAGTTATGAGGACGTTTTGGTTGATTGCAATTCCTGGCAATGTGTCCCAGTCCTCCACAATTATAACACTTGAGCTGTTTCCCCTGCCCCTGATTGGCATTCCCCGCTCTGTTCTGCACATTACCTTGACCCATGTTTCTTCTTGCTCTCTGATGAACTCAAATAAGTACATTTTATTACTATCATTTATCCTATTAATTTGACTTGTTTTATTAGATTATGTATGAGGATTGATACTTAATCGTTTACTTTTGTAATTCTCAGGTAAAAACAAGCATTTGGTGAAACTTAGCGATTTTGGACTAATTATGGAGCAAAACATGCAAGAAGTTAAGAGTCTACTGAAATGAAGAAGATCAAGACTAATCTGCTCCAGATGCGCCGCATCTCACTCATTACATACGGCGCATCTCTATTAAGATATCACCAGATACGATCCAAGATACAAGAGGACATGCGCCGCATCTAATCATGGAGTTACGCCGCATCTTCTGGCGGTGTACGAATATTCCTGAATATTATAATCTTGGACCCCACGCAAAGTTAAGTCAATGCGCCGCATCTACTTAATAGATGCGCCGCATCTTCCCTCAGACAGAAACTATAAATACCCCAAGACCAGACGAATTTCGAGAGCAATAGATTAGATTCGAAGACCGAAGCAGCAGAACCCTAGGACGAATTCAGTCAAGGAGGCAGCACAAGACACACCAAACGAAGATACAAGAGCTGTAAGAAGGTGCTGCATGTGTTTAATTCATTAAGTAGTTTTGTTTTATTGTGTTAGCAAACTTTAATTCATCAGGATTGGTGGCTTGTGTAATGTGACAACGAAAGATTGCACTCCCTTTAATACTTGCTTTCCCATCAATTAAAGTTTATATGTTGATGTCTTTGGTTACTACTTATTAGTGCATTGATAACCTCTGTGTTTATTAGTGGCTTGCGGGCATTTGACTGCGGAAAATAATGTGGCTCCCACGGTTATTACTAAATTGATCACTTAGGAATAACTTTTAGACATAAGTAATCATTAAGGGTTTACTCGTCGATAAGAATAGGACCAACGAGAAAGGGTTAACTACATACACTTCATATAAAGCTATCAATAAAACAAGTGTCAATCTACTTAATCATAAGGACAGCCCTCTTATTGTCTCGAGTATTTATCTGTGTACGTGTGTGCTACTTGCTGATTCGTGCCTATTGGTTTATTTTATTATTTAATTGCAAACAAATCGTGCCAGTCTCTCAGGCTGAAACCCCCTTGCGTTAGGATATTAAAATACTGATTAGAATAACGAGATAATATGTTCCACTCTTAGTGATCGACACTCTACTTACCATTATATTCATACTGACCGGGTACACTGCTCGTTAAGTGTGTGTGTTATTGATAAGTCGGCTAAATATAAATTTAAAACTTTAGTAGGCATTAAAACTGCTAAACCACAACGACACATCACGCGCATCAAGTTTTTGGCGCCGCTGCCGGGGAGTGAATTGTTATTATCTGTTAATTTGATTAGTATTTTAATTAGGTTTTTCTTTTTATTAGATTAATTGCATCATTGTATTATTTTGCATATTTGTTGTTTTGTGTGTTATTTGTTTGCCTTTATTTTTGTTTTTGTGTTTATTTTGTTTGTGTGTTTTTATTTGTTTTTATTTTTCGTATTTTTTCTGTTCTGCTATCGTTGTACTGTGCTAAATCAAACGATACGGCGCATCTGATCTCTCAGATACGGCGTATTGCGTTTAATTTTTTTTTTTTTTTTTAAATACAACGTGTTTAATTAATTCGATACGACGCATCTTTTCCCCAAGATACGGCGTATCTGTTTTTAATAAGAAAATTTTTTCTAAACGTTAACGCCATACGACGCATCTGCTTTAGCAGATACGGCGTATCTATTATTTTAATTAAAAACAGTTTGCGAATTATTAAACAGATACGGCGTATCGATCTCTGTCGATACGGCGCATCTTACTGAATCAAAAATCTTGTATTTTTAAACGTAACGAAAATACGGCGCATTAACTTTCGTTAATACGACGCATTTAATTTTAAATAAATATCGATTTTTGATTAATAAATTTGATACGGCGCATTCATAAATTCTAAGCGGCGTATCTATTTTCTGGATAAAGTCTGATTAAATTTTAACGATTATAAGATACGGCGTATCCAACTTTTTAGATACGGCGCATCGTGTGCAGACATCAGAAATTTGTATTCTTATATCCGTTTCTATATTCGTTAATTTCTCTTCTAGCGAACAAATCCTACTGATGATTTTACCTATGATGACAGGTTTTGCTATGGAAGACATCTCAGTGAACGGATATCTTGCTAAGGAACTCTCGCTTTCGGATTCATTCGATGTGAAGGTTTTTGTTGATGTCAACTTCAATGTGCTCATGATTGATACGGATTTATTCTTTTGGGAGACTCCTCTTGAAGCTGCTTTTAAGGAATTCATGCGTTTGTGCAACATTGACGAAGGGGTGTTCTCTTATGATGTATTTGTGAGGTACACTGGAGATGAATTGTCGCTCTTATGGCCTATCATTGAATCCAAAGGATTGAACTGGACTACTATCGAAGAAGATGTTGGGAAATTCTATCTTGCATACATGGATTCAAGCAACGAAAGCTGTGGTGGAGGCAATACCCAAAACTCTTACATGCCATATTCCGAGCAGTACTGGGGATTAAATGAGAAATATCTGGACAATGATGGAATTTATGCTTTGGCGGAGTTACTATTTCATGGCAGGTTGGTACGATTGATTGATCTCTCCCTCAATGATTGGCTAGAACTTAAATATGGTAGTCCGGAATTCGCCCCTGCAAATGAAGTCAAGTAGATTATGACTTCATGGTTGACACGGAGTTTTAAGAAGCAATTTAACGAGTTCATGGAGATAAGAAGGAATATGATTGGGAAGGCTTGCTTTGACGTTAACCACGATCCTAACGATGTTGATTTTTCAGAGTGGTTGGCTAGTAAGTTTAATAACCATAAGAGTATGGATCGAGATACTAAGGATGCATTATGGGTATATTGGATGAGAGGAGAAGATGAAGAAGTAGAAAGCGATTATGGGTCGTCACTTCATGATTCAACAATCAATGAAGGCATTGAAGAGTTATTCAGAATAGACATTGATGTGTTCGATTATGAGACACCCTTGTGCAAGCAGTTCAAAGAATTTAACTACCTTCTTCGAGTTGACGATGATGTGCTAACTGGAGATCTACCAGGATTTAAGACTTATGATGATTTCAAAAACACCTGGTGCTACGAATGGAATGACCAAGTACCATGGGTTTGGGATAAACCATGGGATGTTGAGCACATTAATCATACCTGTACACCCTTCGTTTTCAAGGATGGGAGTAGTGTTTGGCCGACCTGTGATTATAAGAGTGACAGAACCTGTAATGGGGGAAGTATAATTGGGATGAAACGGGTTGGAAACGATGTAAACTTTGAAGATTATGAATGGTACGATAATGTTGAAGACTGCCCACAAAAATCGGAGGCTTTACAAGAAAAGGGCAGAATTGAACGCTTGAAAGGACTTAAGGGGACATCGGATACTACTTTCTGGGAATGGGTGCATAAACAGTTTGATGATTTCACGAAGCTTAGTCGACGGTTACAATATGATTTGGAAAGAGAATGGGAGGCGATTCAAGATGATAATAATAATGAGTCGTTGATTGAGGAATTAGATGACTATTTGATTAAGGATCCTTATTTTAAGTTTGTTGACAAGGACGAAGAAGAATTCACCAAAAGAAACTGTCAACTACTTGGGATCCCTTACAATAAGCCACCCGCAATGATTACTGAGAAATTTAAAATCATCAAATACTCTTTGGGACCCGATGAGGAATATGTTGCAGTAAAGACCAAGAGTTATATTAGATTAAGTCGAACGGAAGAAAACGTTGCGGAGCTATACGGGAACATCTTTCGAATGAAGGAAGAAGGATGGACCGTGACAAGGACTTATTGAAGAGCTGAACGTGAGTCTAACTTGAAGACTCTGGAATAAAGACAAGTGCTTACCGGGAGACAACCCGGAGAATTTTTATTATTCTGTTTTCTGTGTCGAGTCAGTCAGGCCCGCATGAGGATACGGCGCATCTCAATTCTGAGATGCGACGCATCTCCTGCAATGGTCATATCTTATTTTAATTTTTCTGCATTTTTATTTTCGACTTTAAAACTATTTATCAGTTTATTTTAATGCGGCGCATCCCTGGTTAAGGATGCGGCGCATCTTTATTCTGATCCGTATTTATTCCAGGCTCGATACGGCGTATCTTCTTCCATAAGATACGGCGCATCGACTGACCTGATGATTTTCAGTTTTAATTTTTAAGTTTTATTTTTCCTAACTACTAATGTATTATGCAAGTTTGAACCTTTCTTATCTTAGGTGTGTTTTAAAGTGTTGGTGGTATTATAGTTTCCTGGATTTCCTGTGGATACATCAAGTATGAAGCTTTAACGTTCTCATCCACAAGAAAGATGATTTTTGCTCTTATCAAATGGAGGATCATACCGAGCAAATCTCAGGGGAGTTTTCCTGTTCTAATTCTTTTATTTTCCAGTTTTTAACCTTTTATACAAACAACGAGGACGTTGTTTAACTTAAGTGGGGGGATTGGAGAATTAGAACACTTAACAATTACTTGTCCTAAACTTTTTCAAAAATTATGCTTAAAATGTGCTTAATATATCAAACTTAAAAATTTTTAGCATGTTTTTGTTTAAGATCTAAGTTGCATAGCTGCACACATGACGTTATTTTCAAAAATTGTGATTTTCAAAAATTCACAAATCTATGAGCGTGCCGGTGACTTGTAAACTTTAGAACTTGGCTTGTATACTATTCGAGACCACCATAATAAGTATTATATTTATATAATTGGAATGACTTGTCTAAATTGGTAAAATTCTAGGATTACACCCAAATAGCCTATTATATGTTATGTGTTATTAACTAACTACACTGGTTAGTTAACCCCCGTATAAACCCTTTTGTTACTCTCATTTTTAGAGTAAGATACCCCTAGAAAAACACTCAGAGCCATTCCTTTCGTTTCTTACACCTATGTTTAAAATATTTCGTTACACCCTTACACCTTAGCCTACCCTGTAGATTAGAATCCGTGGTTGGTTAATTGCTATAGGCAAAGTGTGTTTCCTAACATTACCTGTGTTCGCGTGCGTAATTCATTATCTATGGTTAAGGTCGGGAAATTGCACAATGCAATTGGAGTGAAAGTAAATATTGTATATCTTTGAGTTTATTTTTCGTGTGTTTACTACTTTCACTATTACCGTTATTTCTGAAGTATGAAAAGTATGGAAAAATTATCCAGAATTATCATTATAGTGATGTGGTGAAATTTTACACATCTATGTTTATGTTTGAAAAAAAAAAAAAAAAAAAAAAAAAAAAAAAAAAAAATCGAAAAAAATAAGAAAAGAAAAAGAAAAAGAGTTGGATGTTTGTTTTAACCAACTTATGTAAAGTTTTGTATTAAGTGGTTGATATCACCACTATTTGTTATATACTATATCTATGGATTGAATGGGAATTGGCAGTTATGGGAACGCCAATTAAGGTTTATTCTTTGATTAAGATCTTGTTGAGTATAATTCGTGTCTACCTAAAGCGTGTGTTTCAAGTGTTAAAGCGTGAGTTATTCGATGATATGAGTCTTATTCATGGATGGTTGGGATAGTGATTAACCACACTTAGGATTTTAATTTATTTGTTTTGTTTATTTTTCATTTTACACCAATTTATATCCCAAATGTTATCCATGCCCTTTATTATTCTTTATCCAACCAAACCTTTGATTTATTGAGATTAGGGATTTGAGCAATCTTAAGTATCGTAGTCGTGGATTCGGCTATGTATTTATGATTTTGTCGCCCTTTTTGATATATTATTATTGGTGAAGTTTGGACCTATCTTTAGCCTATTCGAGTTAAGGATTTGAGCAATTGCAAGTATCGTGTTCGTGGATTCGATCATGTATTTGTGATTTTGTCGCCTTTTCTGGAATTTGAGATCGATAGTGATCAAGAATAATTAACCCTTAAGCCTAAAAACCCTTTTTACCGCTTTAGACTTGTTATTCCTTAGCTTTAGTGGAGGAGATGTGTATACTTGCCAAGCTTATGATAGAATATTCGTCACGACTGGACAGTTAAACGATTAGATTTGCTTTTATCAACTTATTTTATTTTACTTCTAATTCGTTAAGTGTTTAGTTGTGTGATTATGAAATAAACGAATACATGCTTAAATATAAAAATAAATCCTAACATCTTTTAGGATACATTTTCATAAGAGAAATTCTAAGGTTTACTTGGGGACAAGTAAAGTTCAAGTGGGGGGATATTTGATGAACTCAAATAAGTACATTTTATTACTATCATTTATCCTATTAATTTGACTTGGTTTATTATATTATGTATGAGGATTGATACTTAATCGTTTACTTTTGTAATTCTCAGGTAAAAACAAGCATTTGGTGAAACTTAGCGATTTTGGACTTATTATGGAGCAAAACATGCAAGAAGTTAAGAGTCTACTGAAATGAAGAAGATCAAGACTAATCTGCTCCAGATGCGCCGCATCTCACTCATTACATACGGCGCATCTCTATTAAGATATCACCAGATACGATCCAAGATACAAGAGGACATGCGCCGCATCTAATCATGGAGTTACGCCGCATCTTCTGGCGGTGTACGAATATTCCTGAATATTATAATCTTAGACCCCACGCGAAGTTAAGTCAATGCGCCGCATCTACTTAATAGATGCGCCGCATCTTCCCTCAGACAGAAACTATAAATACCCCAAGACCGGACGAATTTCGAGAGCAATAGATTAGATTCGAAGACCGAAGCAGCAGAACCCTAGGACGAATTCAGTCAAGGAGGCAGCACAAGACACACCAAACGAAGATACAAGAGCTGTAAGAAGGTGCTGCATGTGTTTAATTCATTAAGTAGTTTTGTTTTATTGTGTTAGCAAACTTTAATTCATCAGGATTGGTGGCTTGTGTAATGTGACAACGAAAGATTGCACTCCCTTTAATACTTGCTTTCCCATCAATTAAAGTTTATATGTTGATGTCTTTGGTTACTACTTATTAGTGCATTGATAACCTCTGTGTTTATTAGTGGCTTGCGGGCATTTGACTGCGGAAAATAATGTGGCTCCCACGGTTATTACTAAATTGATCACTTAGGAATAACTTTTAGACATAAGTAATCATTAAGGGTTTACTCGCCGATAAGAATAGGACCAACGAGAAAGGGTTAACTACATACACTTCATATAAAGCTATCAATAAAACAAGTGACAATCTACTTAATCATAAGGACAGCCCTCTTATTGTCTCGAGTATTTATCTGTGTACGTGTGTGCTACTTGCTGATTCGTGCCTATTGGTTTATTTTATTATTTAATTGCAAACAAATCGTGCCAGTCTCTCAGGCTGAAACCCCCTTGCGTTAGGATATTAAAATACTGATTAGAATAACGAGATAATACGTTCCACTCTTAGTGATCGACACTCTACTTACCATTATATTCATACTGACCGGGTACACTGCTCGTTAAGTGTGTGTGTTATTGATAAGTCGGCTAAATATAAATTTAAAACTTGAGTAGGAATTAAAACTGCTAAACCGCAACGACACATCACGCGCATCACTCTCCCTTGCACATTCTGAACCACAATTTTCCCATCCTCCACCATTGCTAGATTGCGTGGGTTGGATGAGTTTCTTAACTGATTGTTGGTCTGAGGGAGAGATGCTTTAAATTGTTGAACCAGTAATGATACTTGGTTAGTGAGGTTATCAATCATTTTGTCGGTCTGAGAATAGCCTGAGTCGAGTTGTGAGCTCATAGCTGAATATGGTGAGTGAAGTTGATGATAACCTTGGTTAGGTGATGGTTGGGTGTTTGGTAGAGCACTTGCCATAAATGCCAGTGGGTCATTAGGAGTTGAAGGATTGAGCTTTTCTCTCAGCACCCGATCGTAGGCAGCATGCTTCTCATGTTGTTGTAGGTAGGCATACAACTGTTCATAGTTAGTGTCTCTCAGACCTTTGTTGAGTTTGACAGCAGTAACAAATCTGTCCCATTCTGGAGTCATGTTGTTCACAAACTTTGAGTTAAGTTGGATGTTGGGCATAGTCATTCTTATCATCCTCATGTCATTCACCAACTTATGGAATCTCACATAGTAATCTGTGACATTCTCTCCTGGGTTCATTTTGAAGTGTTCAAACTCATCATACAATTGTGATTCACGGTCTTCTTTTGTGAGTTCTGACCCAGCTTGCAACATCTTTACATTGTCCCACACTGCTTTAGCTTCAGTGTTGAAATTGATGAGTTTGTAGACATCCTTTGGCAAACCTTGAATGACAATGTTTGAGGCCCTAATGTCAGCATCATACCTCTTCTTTTCCTCCTCATTAAGGTCATTGTAAGTGCGTGGTCTGTCAATTCCAAAGGTGACTGTGCCATCTTCACCAGTAGTAACAGCATCTCTGGTGGTACCCATCTGAAATGGTCCTTCATCAATGGACTTAAGGATGTTTGCTCCATTCTCTTTTCCCAAGCAGTAAAGCCGTATTCGTTGTGCCCACGACTCATAGTCCGTCCTATCTATACAGGATTTTACAGTTCTTGAATGTCATCGGATGCGGTGCTTGTAATGCTGGCCATAATGTATACGGGATTTTACAGTTCTTGTGATTTAACCGAGAAATTGACTCTTTCGCGGGACTTTCTAAAATCACCAAGACACAAACCGTAAACTAATGAGTATCTTGCAAAATAGAATTTTTAAGTCCTAACTCAAGGAAACACAAATCTCAATTGATCAAATCGCAAAGATTCAAGACACAGCTTGACAAATCGCAACAAGACAAATCGCAAGCTTATCAAATCACAATAAGTCAAGTCACAAGTGTTAGCTTGCAACGTCAAATCGCAATAGATCAACTCGCAACTATCAAATCGCAATGAGTCAAGTAGCAACTTGTCAAATCGCAGACAATCAAATCGTAATTTGTTAACTATGAGTCAAAACGCAAAGTTCAACTCGCAAGTGCTCAAGTCGCAACTCACTATTACAAATCGCAACAGACAAATCACAACCCTGAGGATACAAACCGCAACAGAAAAATCACAACCCTGAGGATACAAGCCGCAACAGACAAATCACAACCCTGTGGATACAAACCGCAACAGACAAGTCGCAAGTCTAACAAATCGCTACCCTAACAGACACTAGTCGCAACCGCCAAATCGCAAGTCACTAGATAACAAATCGCAACTTTTGGAAACTGGACAAGTCGCAACTCACTGTGACAAATCGCAACTTTTGGAAACAGGACAAATCGCAACCTTGACTGACACAAGTCACCACACACAAAACGCAAGTCACTAGAAAACAGAACTGTCGCTATCTTGGTCAAAACACAACACACAAAACGCCAAATATGTCCCTTTCTAAGCGGTTTGTCGTTTTTACCAAATCCGGTAATGGGCCAAGTCGCAACTTCGAGGTACCACAAAACGCTACTTTCACTTACCCCACAGTACACAAATCGCTACTATGAAGCTTTCACAGAAGGACAAAACGCTACGAAGAACACCTTTCTACAAACCCTCGAATCTGCCTAAAACCACCACACAAAGCCTGAAACTATGATTCCAAACACCAAACACTACTTCAATACTATCCCTAAGCTAGAAAGTACAAGATCTAACAACTTCTTTCTACTAAACAAAGCGCAAAATAGAATTTTTGAGAACCTAACTATTCGAACCAAAAGTGCCCAAAAGTACACAAATCCGTGAATATAACCATGCATGGACCTAACCATGGCTCTGATACCAATTGTAGTATATTCACAATCAAAGAAACACACGTTTGGGACTAGAATATGGATCGAATAGATATGAAGATGTAGAGAGAGGTAGGAGACTTGGAACCTTGAGAGAGAAAGTAAGTAGGATGTATTGAATATGAGAATAAGGTCCAACCCTCTCCTTTGGTGGAGAAGGCTTTATATAGTACTACATAGGGTGTCCCTAGTGGACTGTGGAGCGAGCTGACAGTGGGTAAAAGACCCGACCCACTCCACAATATTAATACTAACTAATCTACTGCTAATATTACTAATAAACCTATGAGCTATTAAGTGCTATTAAGTACTCGGGGTGACCGAGTCTTCAACTGAATATTTATATTCCTAACACAGGTTGTTTCGGACCTTGAATTAATAATGACATCATGATGTATTTCCGTTTCATGCACAACCAAGGTGGGAGATTATATATGTATAGAAGAACTGGCCAAGTGCTATGACGAGTACTCAGGCTTCTAAATGGATTAATTCCATCTGAACTAAGTCCAAACCGTAGATTTCTAATCTCAGATACAAATTTATCAAACTCTTTATCAATATTTTTCCATTGAGGAGAATCAGCCACATGTCTCATTTTCCCATCTTTTTTGCGCTCTTCAGCATGCCAACGCAACAATTTGGCATCCTTGGGGTTTGAATATAACTTTCTCAATCTAGGTATGATGGGAAGATACCACAACAATTTAGCAGGGGGCCCATTCTTTGTCACGTCGCTATTTAGTTCCGTTAAATTCTTTTCTTTATACCTCGATTCATTACATACAGGACATTCGTGTAGGTCTTTGTACCCTTTTCTGTACAATATACAATCGTTTGGACATGCATGTATTCGTTCCACTTCCAATCCCATGGGACATGTTAGTTTTTTCGCTTTATACGTCTTCAAGGAACGCTTCGTGTAACAACATTAATAGGGTGGTGAAGCTTTTGTCGCTCCAACCATTTTTCGCTTTTATGTCCAACAGTTTCACCACTATAGAAAGTATGGTGAACTTCTTACATCCGCTATACAATGGTTTTTCTGCATCGACAAACAATTGCTGTAACTTTTTAATATCCTTTTCAGCAACATCACGTTCCACATCACGTAACATCTCATCTATATTAACATGATGGTCATCGTTAGAATTATCATTCTCATCGTGATCAATGTCTGAAACAAATGTGTGACTCTCGACTTGCAATTCACCTTGAAAAGTCCAAGCAGTATACTCTTTGTCAAACTGTTAGGAATATAAATATTCTTATGAAGGTTCGGTCACCCCGTGTATCTACTTAGCATTCATATAGCTCGTAGGCTTATTTATATTAGCTTAGTAATATTAATATTAGTATTAATAGTATTAGTCGTAGTTATATTTGTGGAGTGGGTCGGGGCTTTCCCCACTGTCAGCTCACTCCACAGCCCACTAGGGGCACAATATTAGGACTATATATATAACCCTTCCCACACAAGGGAAGGGTGGAACTCTCATTCACATTAATCTAATCTTTTCTGTTTTTGAGTTTCTCCCACCTCTCTCTTAAGCTTCATCTCTCTAACTCAAGTATGGTTCTAGTCTTCCATGAATCAAGACCACCCGAATTAAGCACACAATCAAGATGTTCATGTTCTACAATTGGTATCAAGAGCCATGGTTAGGTTCGTTTTGATTGTGTGTCGGTCTCATTTTTTTTGGTTCTTATCATATCACGCAAATTGTTTACCCATTTTTTTGTTTTATTCGAATGGTTTCACTTGTTGACTTTTGTGATTATGGTGGGCGTGATTATGGTGGGCTTCACTTGTGAAAATTCAGTCAAAAGCAGATACTGTCATTTTATTTAGATGATTAATTCACTTGTGAAAAGTTAATTTGTTTTGTTCCAAACAAATTTTACTCGGTCAATTTTTGTGTGGCTCGTTCATGGTCTTTTGGCTTGTTGGATTATTTTCTTTTTGCTGCTCAAGTATTAATCTACCTTAGTCTAACTGTCTCATGTTATATAACATGGTGGGCTTCAAACTTAGTCAATTCGTGTTTTTTTTTTGGTTCACACTCATGGGTTGTTGTCTAGTTGTTTTGGGTCCGATCTGGTGTGTAATGTGATATGTTTGTGTAGATTGTGAGTCTTGTGGTGTTTCAAAACTGCTATGGTGTTAATGATGTTCTTGGCAGCGGTTTGTTGATGGCTGTTGATGTTGTTGTTAGCTGTTTGGCAAATGGGTGCTTGGAGCTTAACCAAAACCGGAAAAAAGACAAAAGTACTGAAAGTGACTAGTTTAGCTTGATGCTTCAGCGGTTTGACTGTTTGACCAGTCAACAGTGGTTTGACCAGTCCTAGCGGTTTGACTTTTTGGCGGTTTAATATTCAGCGGTTTGGGTCCTGGCGGTTTAACTGGTTTTGGAATATTTTATTCTGGCAGTTTATCTGCGTTAGCGGTTTAACTGATTTATGAATTTTATATTCTAGCTGTTTTCCTGATATAGCGGTTTAACTGGTTTACGAATATTTTATTCTAGCAGGTTATATGTATCAGCGGTTTAACTGATTTATGAATTTTATATTCTAGCTGTTTGCCTGGTGTAGCTGTTTAGCTAAGTAACTTTGACCATACCCGTTGACTGCTAACCAAATAACACAGACTCATTGTGACCTCAGCTGTAACCATCATCAGTCATTCACAAGAAATAGGATAACCAAATGAAAAGATGAAAAGCAGATACTCGACAACAACAACAAATTTCAACAATACCCAACAACAACAAATCCAATAACCACTCATCACTGCCACTCATCTACCACTAATCAAAACTAAATTCGATCTCAGTTCTATTCTCGTGTACTTCAAATAAATTCAAGATCTCAGTTCATATTTTCGTGTGGTCCACTATCTCAAAGATCTTCAAAGATCATTACACGAAAATTATTTCATCACAGATCAGAAAATGAAAAGATAGAACAACCTCAGATTTTTCATTCGTGTTTCTCATGATATTTCAAGTACTTATGTTGATCTTAAACACACGAATTGAAAATATCATCATTGATTTGTGATGAGATTAAACTCATCTTCAGTTTAATATCCGATTCATACAAAGAAAGAACAAGAACAATTATGTTCCATTCTTCCTTTGCATCGGTCAAGTTTTATTAATGAAAAACAACGCACGACCTACCCGAGACCCATGAAGTGATCTTGAAGCCTTCTCGATTGATTTCTTGATCCAGAAGAGCATGAAGAAAACGGTTGTGTTTATGCTATTGTTGTTGTGGTTCGGATTTGATCCAGTTGATGGGAACTGGATTAGCAAGTTTTATTTGATGATCGATACAAAGATGGAGATGGAGATGAGAATTGACTGTTGGGAGGATCGATGATAGTGAAAGTGAGAGGCGGATGATTTGTTTGAATAGGGTTGAGATGAGTTTGGTGACTGTGAAGTTGGAGTGAAAGGGGGCGGATTAAATTGTGATTAGGGTTAAGAGTTGTATAATGTGGTGTCTTATATCTGTTTTTTTTTTTTTTTTTGTTGTGGTACAATAACCGTGTAATTATTTGGGCTTGTTATGATTTTGACTGGGCGTGTTAAGAATTTAGGGCCAAACAGCACATTGGGTTTGGTGTGGACTCAAGGACGAATTGGTGACACATATTTGGGCTACGTTCAGTGTTAATCGGCAATATTATTGAACCACAAATGAATTTTCAAACTTTTTGTCTTTGGGCTGATTATTAGACTTTCAACACAAGGACGAATGTTGGTTAAGTCTTTTTATCACATGGACGAATTGTCCATCGATTCGGTTAGGAAGAATATCATTGGGTATATGAAGGTCATCGTGATTTCAGAGTAGTGGATTTGGCAACACTGTCCTATTGGTGTCTACGATTTGAGTGAGCCTACGATATAATCTTTGCAATATGAGTTATAGTTGACAAATTGCTATTTGGTTAATTGCAAATTGACAAGCTACTACTTGACTTGTTGCGACTTGACTGATTGTGATTTGACCAATTGCAATATGACGTTGCGAGTTGACACTTGCAATTTGACTAATTGTGACTTGGTTGATTGCAATCTGACTTGTTGCAAATTGACAATTGGTGACTTGACTTGATGCGATTTGATCAAGTTGTGATTTGATTTTTGTGACTTGAATTTCGAAGATTGGTATTGCACGTCACTCTTTGGTATTCGTGTTGATTTCACGGTTTCTCTTGTAGATTTTAGAAAATCCCGCGAAAGATTCGATTTCTCGGTTTAAATCTCAAGAGCTGTAAAATCCCGTGAAATTAATTTTGGACAAGTAGGCAGGACTTGGATTTAGACTTAATAAAACTTACGGGGTGTGACCAATTTTTTGGGATAAGTTTGTTCTTCGAGATCGGCAGGAATTGGGAAATTATGGTGACTTGGTTGGTTTGTTAATTCACGGGTTGGTGTACTTAGTGTCACAAACATCTCGGGGTGGATGGATGCACGATGTTTGATGACCCTTGCTCGAGCGTATTTATGGTGATTAGACTTGGATGTTCAAGAGGTGGATATATACAATAAAGGATGGAAGGTTGGGTATATATCACTACCTATATTTAAAGGAGTTACGTTGTTGTGCTCAATATAGGTTCTAAATCACAATTTGCAAGTTAAGGTGATTAAGGTGATTAGACTTGGACGTTCAAGAAGTGGATATATACAATAAAGGATGGAAGGTTGGGTATATATCTCTACCTATATTTAAAGAAGTTACGTTATTGTGCTCAATATAGGTTCTAAATCACAAACTTAGTGCAAGTATAAGTCGCGAACTTGTCCTTTATCAAGCTTCATCAAGTGATTGTTGTTTCTCAAGCTTCTAATGGGATTGTAGTACAAGATCTTCTCAAGAGGTGGTCAGACTTAAAGACAAGAGGTGATTTGTTTGGAGACGTGTTTTAATCTTTTACTCACTCTAAAGTTAAACACATTTCATCAAGCGGTTTTGGCATATTACGAGCTTCAATGAATTATTAATCTACCAAATCATTGATGAGGAGTCTAGCAAGGGGTTACTACAAGAGAGTCTTAATCACCATCTTCGTTGCAGTAGTTTTATGTGTCTCATTCCATGTATTGTGCCTGTCAAATTCACAAACATCACGGACTCTCAGCTTTGGCAAAAAGGTCATTTCATGTCCTTTTTGAGGGGGAGAATTAGCACAAGTTTCCTAGCGGTTCCGTCTCCAGCGGTGTGAATCTTAGCGGTTCCGGTTACAGCGGGTCAGATCGTATCGGTTCAGTCTCCAGAGGTTTGAATCTTAGCAGTTCCGGTTACAGCGGGTCAGATCATAGCGATTCTGGATTCAGTGGTTCAGTCTCCGGTGGTTTGAATGGTGGTTCCAGTTTCAGTGGTTTAGCTTTCAGCGGGTTGGCTCTTAGCGATTTTCCTAAGATTTCAGCGGTTTGATACTTACTGTTGTGCAGTTTGTTCTTGAATTTATTTATCGGTTAAATCTCAAGAACTGTAAAATCCTGTACACAGTCCGTCAACTATTCCATGCACTACACCTGATAACATCCAAGCAGCTAGGTCAGACAGCTATGTTTGATAGGACTGACTATGAGTCATGGGCACTGCTAAGAATTAGCGCATGTTTCTTCTCCCTTTGACTATTCAACCGCACAAGATGATCACGAAGTTAATTTGGTATTCCTTGCTTGAGAGTGAAGTTGGATTTCACGAAGGCGTCTACTTATTTTCTCTTGAAGTCGGGGTTGGTTGGATGCATGATTTCAATGATAACTTGCTCGTGCTTAAGAAGTAAGTTGAAGACTTGGGTTATCTAGTTACCAGCAGTCGGGGTAACTATCACTTAAGAGTTATTGGAGTACTCAGTGTCACACGTCATTGACGTTGTCGATAATCGCAAGAGGTGTTAATGTCTCATACTTTGGTTGGGTATTGAGCTCTTAGAGATTTGCTTGGAGCATTAATTCTCTACACCGTTCTTCCAACATCAGTGCAAGCTTAGGTAACAAATTTGAGTAATTCTACTTCATTCGCAGTACTGGTATATTGGGTTTCCTTCATCAAGTGTTCACGATTAGTTGTTTGTGTTCAAGGTTGGTTAGTTGGACGAAAGTTTTAAAAGTTGTGATGTGCACAGTAATTCTCACGGGATGTTCTTAACCCAAACTGATATTCACCAAAAATGAATCAGTTATGCCACATCCAATCTGTTATTGTCTCACGGTTTCTTCTTGGTTTTGTAAAATCCCGCGAAAGAACTTATTTCTCGGTTTAAACCATAGATTTGTAAAAACCCGTCATGATGGGCTATGCGCTCTTGACCAGGATCGGGTTAAAACCATTATCGAAGTTCAGCTAAAACATCACAAATGGCTGGATCGGGGCATTTAAATCAACAAGATGTGACTACGGCGTTAGTTCAGTATTATTTATTTGAGGCTGAAGTGAAGTTTCATGGGTGCGTGTACTTAGTATATGAAGATATCGGGGAGGTTGGATGAAGATTCTTCGAGATCCTTGTTCGAGCTTTCAACATTTACAATGACGAGGACTTGGATATCTAGTTATTTTTTCTTTCTCTCTATTACAAAATAACTATCACTTTAAGGAGTCACGTTGTAGTGCTCAGTGTCACACGAAGTTGTGGATATCCAAGAGGTGATGTACGTCTTATATTTGATGGTTGGTTGGTTGAAGAGTATAGAGTACTTAGGGATTCAATGTTGCAAGAAGTCTCTACACCGCTCTTTGTCTAGCATTAGTACAAGTTTAAGTCACAAGTTCGGGTTATGTTACTTCAGTCTCAAGTTCATCATATTGGGTTTTTCTCCATCAGTGGTCACAACATCAAGCCGACAAAAATGATAATGGGGTTGGTAACGAGTTAGTTGAGAGAAGAAGAAGAAAAGAGAGAGATGACGTCTGTACACGTCAGTGCAGGCCTCGCTCTTTAATATTATGACGTCTGTACACTTCAGTGCAGGCCTCGCTCTTCATCATTATGACGTCTGTACACATCAGTGCAGGCCTTGGTCTTCATCTTTAGGACGTCTGAATACCTCAGTTCAGGCCTCATTCTTCAAGGAAAAGAAAAGTGTACGCTTGAGTGCACTTTATCTTCAAAAGAAGAGGAATCTTCTTAGTTATGGCCATTCTCGTCAACAAGTATCATGCTCTTTCCGTGCTTATTCAGTCTTCAAGCGGATCGGCGCATATTAGAGTATACTTTTATTCACATATTCAACCAAAAATTGCAGTTGACAGGCATATGCAATTTTTGAGGGGGGGAAAGGGTGAATAAACAACATGTCAGTCGTCAAGAACCGTCAAGTGGAGCTACTTACCGTTGATGGTATTCATATTCACTAGTTCAATCATCAAAAATTGCAGTTGGCAGGCATATGCAATTTTTGAGGGGGGGAAAGGGTGAATATGATTCTACATGTTGATTGATGATTGAGATATGGTCATACGACTCCTGAATACGTCAGTTCAGGAGTCGTGCAAACCATGTTTCTCCAACAATACTTCTTCCGTCTATCAAGGTGTTGAAGAACATGGTCATGGAATGCTAATCGACGTAGTCTCACGGGCTGGTTCAATCAGCATCAAAGGGTTTCTAGTCAATGCTTCATGTATACGTCATCAGGCTTCATGTACACATAATGATGATGATTCCGATTAATCGTAACCATCATGGGGGAGAGAAATATGTACACCAAGGTCGCACAAAAGGTTCACGTGATCGAGCTTAATCGTGTATCCCGGTGTTGAAAAGCCGCAGAGATGATCAGTGGTTCAACTTGTCACCTTGGTATTAACGTTTCAATGTTACGTCATGGTATGATTAATCGTAACCATCAGGGGAGAGAGAATGTGTACATCAAGGAAGCAGAACAGGTTCACGTGATCAGGGCTTAATATCCAAATATGGATACATTCTATAGATGATCAGTGGTTCAACTTGTTACTTTGGTGTTATACTAAAGACTGAAGAAGGTCGAGTCGTCAGTCTATTCTTCATTCTCGGTTGGGTGTTATCATCTCATGTGTATACTGCGGGTTGATGGGTTTCATGTAAGGTTACTGGAAGGCATTTGGTGAGATGAAGGCGGTTGGTATTCTGTTCCTCCATATTGGGCAATCTTGAAAAAGGTCGAGTCTACAGTCTTCTCTACATTCTCCGCTATTTGTTAGAAGACTAAAGACGGCGTGCATTCGGTTATCAAAAGACTTCTTCATATTATGGGCGTTCATCCAAATTCTTTCTTCTATTATGGGTGTTCATCAGAAAGGTTGTCAGATTCGGGGAGAGCACTAATTTGGGGAGAGTGAAAAGCCTGAATTTATCCCTAAGTTAAAAGTGCTCACGTTACTCTTCAGCAAGTTAAATGATGGAAGCGGAAAAGATTCAGGATGCTGAGGAGTAATGGTTTGCGGTTCGTATCCTTGTATATATTTTGCTTCTTTCAGTCTTTTTCATATCATATACCTTTTTGTAAATAGATATATAGAAATCTTGCTAATTGTAAATAGAGAAACGTAAAATCAGAAAATCCAAAAAAAAATAAATAAATAAAATAAATTAGAAAAGACCAAAAACAGTTTCACCTAGGCATGTCTTCTGTTTATCGATAACATTTACGGACTTAGAAATGTCATTCAATAATGGCACGGGTCTTTAAATGAAGCTCGAGCAGAAGTTAAAATGGATTGTTAAAACATGTCTAAATGGCTTGCTATTACTTCAGATAGCAACCCGCGCTTCAAACTGGGGAAAGCACGTCGCCAAAAAGACGGCTGTTCCTCCAACTGGGTGATGTTCACCTGGGCATGGATTACTTTATATCCATGTTTCTTCGATCTGATGTACGTTTCAGTGCATCATTTCTTGAAAAAGAAGAGAAATCTTCTTTGTATGCAAATAGTTTTCATTCTATGATTCTTATGAAAATTATTTGTGAGACACTTGGTGGATATGTGTTGTATGAAATTTGTTTATACTTGGATTATGCATAAAATTTGTCACTCAATCAACGACTACAAATCTTTAACTAGGTCATTGATTGAGGGGGAGAGTGAATTCAAATTTTATATCATTAAACGGGTTTCTTGGTTAAATCATACTTGTTGAAATGGTTTTGCAGTTAATGGGATATTAGTTGAAGAGGATCTTGCTAAAATTTTATATCAAATGGCCAAATGTGTAAATTGCTAGAAAGTTTAGGTCATTATGTGCAATGTGCTTATAGTTTCCTAGCTTTATATATCTAGAAGGTTCATTTATGTCACTTTGGAATCCTCGTGTAATCCCCTAAATACTTTAAGACTCAAAACCTAAAAGAAGTAAGAAAACCAGTTGCAGTTGATGTTTTTGAATACTCCTATGACATGTGTATGATCTGAATGAATGAGTTTCAACTGTTGTTTGACTCTTGTTAGTTGATTGCTGCTCAAGTGTTGTTGATATTGTGCTTATGCTATCAGGATTTGCTTAGGTGTATTGTTATCATGCTTGAATCATGTTCCTAAGATCCTGAGTTAAATATTGAAATGTGTGTGAATTGCCATGTTCATGATCGCTATTTGCTCTTCATGCTAGATAGTAGTTTGACATATTCCTGACTATGGTTTGACTAAATGAATTTGGTATTATTATGTGGCAAGCTGCTGAAGGGTAGCTATTAAGGAATAATGTATCTGTATGTATGTATATCTATGTTGATATTCTTATGCAGATTCCATAGCCAAAATGAATGTGCCAGTTCCCATTCTAACCATTTGATCAGACGTTCAAACTCTATTGATTGGCTCAGAATTCACCACAACAACAACATCGGCAACAACAACAACAACACCACTTTCACCACCACCACCACCATTCATCTATTTTGGTCTCGCCAAGAGGGGATCAACTACATTCGCGAAAGATTTGTTGGTGGATGGATAATCGATATTGACCATTGACTCACTCAGAAAAGCGGGTGATTACTTCATCTGCGCAAAAAGGTCAATATCATTTGTGTCATAATAAATCAATTTGTGCAAAATAAGCAGTGAATCTCCCTCCTAGTTTAAGGGGGAGCAAAGTATGTTTCATCATCAGAACATGTTAAACCTGACCACATTTTCTCCATGTTTTCTAAATTATTTAAATCAATTGGGATCACAAATCTCAAAAGGTTTGAAATTTTTGATCGGGGGAGCCAATGTGATTTAAATATGAAACCTGATGAAAATGTGATGTTTTGGACTTAAACGTTAGGCTCTCCCATATGTGCTAAACTCTTTCGTATATCGATGCACATATTGAGGGGGAGCAAATGGACAAAAAGGATTTGGCCTCGCAAGCGATCGTGACTCAGACGTAACCAATGAATTGACGATAGCTAAAGTCAGTAGTCGAAAGGACATGTCCTGGATGGGTAATAATTTCAAGCCAGTTTATCTGGTGATGTAAGCATGTCTCGCGAAGGACGTGTCTGAGTAGAATGTACCGATTTTGAGCGATCTTCCTTGAATATGATCGGGACGGGTAATAATTTCAAGCTAGTTTACTAGTGATGTAAGCGTGTCTCGCGATGATCATGTTCTTGGAAAATCAATCAATTCAAAAGTGCGAGCTTCACCCGACATGTGCAAATTTATAATTAAAACACTTGAGCACGTGTTGAGGGGGAGCATTTGAAAATTTCAAAACTCTCAAGGTGTTACTAAAATGTGTTTCTTAATCATGAACACTTTGAGAGATTTTTCAAAGATTTGGTTTGGCAATCGTGGAAGTACACCAAAGACCGACCATTTTATTTAACGCATGGAGTTATAAGGATGGTAAGGTTAGGTTCAAGTTCCCACGATCCCGCCAGAGCCGGAGGGATCTACCTAGGGACAATCCACTAGATAGTGTAGAATTCCTTAGGTATGATTAAAAAAGGAGAAATGTGAATTAGGGAAGAGTGCCGAATGAGATGGAGCTAGTACTGGAACAAACCTATCAAGGTTCTAGTAATGAAGTCTCGGTAAGCACTGAAGGGGTTGAAGAATTAAAAAGAAACGAAGTGAGAAAGGGTGAAAAGAAATAGCCCTCCTTACAACTTAGGCAAAAACCGGGTCAATACATATGCTGTTAGAATCACATAGTTGATTGCTGGCATTGAAGACAAAGTATCATGGACCCAGTGATACGCTGCACAACCCTCCCTAGCCACTCAAGGTCCCTCAAAGGATTCTTGTTTCAATTGTCACGGAGTTCAATACATTTCTATCGTCTCTCTCACTCCGAGTTAGATGATATTGAAAAGGTGGCAGTCCTCTCCAGCCTCCGATCACCAAATCAAAACGCACAATAGAGTCTAGAGCCACGAGATGCATAATAAGATCTCATAGGAACACAAATTATTTCTACACTGGTTGTTCAACATTAAGGACACCAGTTGTAAACTTATGAGTCCTACGCAGATCTTAGCAATCTGCCAGAACATTTATGAGGGAATTTACAAATGTAATTCTCAATGATTGAATGGAAATTCCTGCCAGGGTCATCATCAAACAGCCCTGAAAGCAGGTCACTTCGGTAATTCCCTGTGAATTACGCTTAGTGATCGCGGCGGTCTCAAACGGTCTACAGTCGTGGAGTGATCTCCAACGACTCACCTAATCGTTGATGTGCTACGGTTCGATCTTAAAAAGCCCTTTGTGGGTTTTCGATTAGGAACGGTCTTGGTAAGGATTAGAGAGAGTTTTCACACTATGCTGTTAACAATCTCGAAGTCCGAACCTGTAAGTACCGGTCGATTTGTTGCTAACTGTCGTATGCAGGAACTTCTGGCGATTGTAGCTGTGGAATGCTGTAGCTGGTTGCTGTTGTAGCTGGTTGCAGAAAAGATGCCAATCCAGCACCACATGCTCACACTACATAATCATCGTATTCAAAGAAGTCATGATCAACCAAAAGACCTTCAACACGGCTTCTGCTAACTCTGATGCTGAAGATCATGACCCAGAATAGTGTGAGCATGTCGGCTCAATGATTTACACATCACATGGAAACATACTGCTGAAAGATGACTTGGAAACAAATGTTGGATGATAAAGTCGAAGAATACTCAAAGATTATCCAAGACGATCAAACGGTCATCAAACGAACACTGCTGAATGCACAAAGTTTCAAGACAATGAAGAATCAAAGACTACGAGCTATGACATCAAGTTCTGAAGACAAAATGCTATAATTCAAATTATTATTTCCGGGGTGACCTCCCTTAGGGGGAGATTGTTAGGAATATAAATATTCTTATGAAGGTTCGGTCACCCCGTGTATCTACTTAGCATTCATATAGCTCGTAGGCTTATTTATATTAGCTTAGTAATATTAATATTAGTATTAATAGTATTAGTCGTAGTTATATTTGTGGAGTGGGTCGGGGCTTTCCCCACTGTCAGCTCACTCCACAACCCACTAGGGGTACAATATTAGGACTATATATATAACCCTTCCCACACAAGGGAAGGGTGGAACTCTCATTCACATTAATCTAATCTTTTCTGTTTTTGAGTTTCTCCCACCTCTCTCTTAAGCTTCATCTCTCTAACTCAAGTATGGTTCTAGTCTTCCATGAATCAAGACCACCCGAATTAAGCACACAATCAAGATGTTCATGTTCTACACAAACCCTTGTTGTAAGAGATGGCGTCTAATAATATTAGGATCGGCAATGGACACATTATTTCTACACTCTTTACAAGGACAAGAAATTTTTGTTTCTCCTGTCTTCTCTCTATGATCCTCAGCGCATTTAAAAAATTCAGACAGTCCTTTCATGTATTCAGGGGTAAAACGTCCTATCTTGTGCATCCATGTACTACGATCCATCTGTAATATATAAAGAAAAAAAGTTATATTTTAAGATTAGTTTTACATATATACGGTTACAAGTGTTATAAATTGTGGCTAGTTGACGACATTGATTCAATCAAAGGTATGATTCATATGACTCATGATCTGCAAAGGAAGTTGGTCATGTCTGGTAACCGGAGAAAGAAAGCTGACGTGACAGCTGGTGACCCAGGTAGACTAGCCTTAGGAAACACCACTCTCTAAACATAAATAAAATCTAACCCCCTCACTTATCTGTCCAAAATCTCTAATTCTCAAACTGATGGCGCCCTTTTTTTTCACCAAAAACTTTTAAAATTCCTTTATCCAACAGTAAAATATCCCTTATCCAACAAAACCGTGTTTATCATATCCCTACACCTAACGTTATAACCCGTTTAAAAGCCCTCTTTGATAGTTTATCTTAGGTGCTTACGCCTAGTGGAGGAGGTTTTTGATCCTTTCCCAAGCCTATGGTAATCTATTTGCTATGACAGGTAGTGAGAGATATTATCCGTTTTCATTTATGAGATTTATTTTGATGACACTTGAGAGATGTGAGTATCTAAACACTACTTGTGAGGTGCTAGTTTGTATTCTCCGTGCTTATTATGATTAAAGTGGAACGAATATTTGTTGTAATTACTTTTATGTTAGCATTAAATGACCCCTAACTTGTATTTTGATTAGAATAAAAGCGCATTTGCTTGAGGACAAGCAAATCTCAAGTGTAAGGGTATTTGATGAAGCGAAAAGTGTACCGCTTTTAGGGGGTCATTTAAGCCCTAAATCGTATTTATTTGATCAAATATTGCCCTAAATCGTTCATTTTGTCATTTTAGGTACTTTTGAGAAGAAATCTGGAAAAGGAAGCATTTTGGACGTTTTTGGAGCATAAAAGTGAAGAAAACGACAAAGTCTCAAAATCGGCTAAAAAGTACCTTAGACGGCGTCATGGCTTGGCAAGAAAAAGGTGGATATGAAAATTACTCATGATAAGCCAGAGAAATTTGCATGGGAATTCTGACGGCGTCACCCTTTGGAGTGATCAAGGTCGTCACGGTATAAGTTAAAGCGGGACGGCGTCACGCCTAATTCTGACGGCGTCAAGCCTTGATAAGCCAGAACGGATTTTGGAGAGCTAAAGAGGGACGGCGTCAAGAAGGCCATCCGGGAACCCTAAAAGCGGCGAGGTGACGGCGTCACACTCCATAACGTGACGCCGTCAGATCTGAAAGTCTATATATAGTTTTGCAATTTTTTGTCATTAGTGTGGAACTTATTGTGGAACTTTGTGTGTGAAAAACCCTAAGACGATTTTAGCAGCTTTTTCAAGGCTTTTCGCCTTGAGATCTTCCATGTTACATTGAAGATAAGTTATCAATTAATCATTCAATATGTCTATGTGTTGTTTGATTCTATCTTGTTCTTGTCTTTTGTTTAACATGCTAGGCTAGATTTATCTTGTGTTTGCTTAGATCTAATGAAACCTAGCTATTGATTATTGGTTATTAGTGTGTTATTAGTTATATTGGATGATTGTTTATCTATGTTAGGCTTAAGAAAACTGGCTAACTTCCTATTCGGTAACTTGCTTGAACGTCTTAAGAAACATGAACCAATGCGTACTAAAGGTTTTTATGGTTGTATTTAATGCATGAGCGAATTCTAGTGATCCCATGTTAGGAGCTTCCTAGCCGGCTCGACATAGGAGTGAAGTAGGAGTTCATAGAGTTGGGGAAGTACGTACGCCACCCACGAATGGTATTAAGGAATACACCCGTCATCCACGCGATTAATACACACTAATCAACCGGTAAAAGATAGTTAGGGAGAAAGGAAATCTAAGTAAACACATTTCTCTCCACATAAGTTTTACCACCTTTTCATTTTCAGTTATTTTATTTTATTTGCATTCGTAGTTACTTGGGTTAGTTGACTAGCAACTAATTCCGCCCACTCTTTCAAACCCGAGATTTTACTTGCTTTCATAAAATTATAAAAACATAAAAAGAATCTTCCCTCACCCTTAGACCTATTAGAGTAGTTTTTCATACCTAACGAACACTATTCCCTGTGGAGAACGATCAATCCCCCGTACTTACCACTACACTATACTACATCGGTCAGGTACACTGCCTGGTGGGGTTGTAAGCCTCTTGAGATCCCTCGAGAGGTAAAACCTGTTGTAAGGTTGCAAAACCACGCATCAAGTTTTTGGCGCCGTTGCCGGGGAATAGTTATTGTTTAGGTTGAATTTTTATTTTATAGGTCTACTCACTAGATTCCTTTCTAGTGAGATTTTTATTTTATTCTTCTAGATTTTCTTTAGTCTATCTTTTTTTGCTCTATCCATTGCTCAAATCTTCCTTGGCCATCATGGTAAACGAAGATTTCTCCAATCTCAGAGTCACCAGGAGTCGTAGTTCACTAAGCGACCTTATTTCACCCTACGCAGAACCTGATAGGGAAATGCGAAGATTAAGGCGACTCTTTGCAACACCCGAACCATTTGGCTTTGCCATCAACTTTGATGATGCCCTCTCCGAGGAAGAATCCAATCATCATTCTACACCTCCTAGCCCTCAACCCAATCGCGATATGGAGGTTCCCGAAAACCTAATTCCTAAATGCCTCAAGGACTACTCTTCTCCCACCCCTCGTGGCTTTTCCAATGCTATCGTTTTTCCAAATGAACACACGAATGGGGTCTTGCGTGCAACCGATATTTGGCTTGTCCAAAGTGTATGCAAGTTCCACGGATTGAAAACTGAAGATCCAATCCAACACATCAAGGACTTCCTGAAAATAGTGGATACCCTCCATACGGACGGGGCCACTAGGGATACCTCCCGGCTGCGATTCTTTCCTTTCACCCTTTATGAAAAAGCCGGAGACTGGTATAACCAACTTCCCTCCGAATCCATTTTCACATGGGAACAGCTTGTCTCAAAATTCTACGAGAAATTCTTTCCAATAGGAAGAACTTCAACGTTGAGAGACGAAATCTTCCGCTTCCATGTTGGACCAGCTGAACCCATTCACGAATCCTGGAACAGATTCAAAGATCTGATTAGACAAGTCCCTCATCATGGCATTGAACTCTGGCTTCTGGTCCAAATCTTTTATGACAGTGTCCCTAAAAGCGACCAATGTGGCATTAATAATTCGGTAAAAGGAAAAATAGCCAACCTAAGTGCTGAGGAAGGATGGAATAGAATTGAGGAATACGCAAATGATCAAGACGATACCTGGGAAGAACCCGATTCGATCATGAGCATTTCCAAGATCATGAAAGAGCCTCCTTTTGCTAGCCGGTTGAGTAGAATGAATGATCAAGTCTCTTATCTAGACAAGTCACAACCAACTAAACGGTTGTCAAACCCATACTTGACCTGCGACCAATGTGGTGGCCCGCATGAAGTGGAGGAATGCGGGGATGATACCACCACCGAACAAGCATGCTTGTCAAGCCACGACATCTTCGATGATCCTTCGCTCTTAACTTTCTACCAAAACAATGATTTCACCCCTTGGGGAAATCTCGTGAGAGAAGAGGGAGGAGGAGAATATCTTGACTATAAGGTTAGGAGCACTTTTGAGGATGATCTTGAGCATTTCACGTTTGAAAAGAATCTGCAACTAAATGGTCTCGACAACCTTATCAATAGCCAACAAAACGACATAAGGGCCAAATTCGCAGAACTCAACGCCACTCTCGATGGCCTTGGCGAACCTCAAAGAGATCCCTTACACGCCATCACCACTCGTGCTGGAACAACTACTAAGGATCCACCTTACCCAGCTCAACAATCTAACGTCATGGAACCCAACACCCCTCATGAGGAGGAGGATAATGTGAACGATGAGAATCCCGAACAAACCCCTCCGGTAACTCCCTCTCTACCTACTCCAACCAAAGAGCCCATTAAAGTCCCATACCCGTCCCGTCTCAAGAATCAAAAGGTCGAAAATGATAATAAAAGATTCTTGTCATATTTGAAGAATGCGGTCGTCACCATACCCCTTCTTGATGCATGTTACCATATGCCCAAATATAGTACATACTTCAAGAAGTTGCTAACCAACAGAAAAGGGCTCGAGGGTCTTGTAACCTTAGGAGAAGAATGTTCTGTGGTAACTCAACGAGGGCTGCCAAAGAAGGTGGACGATCCAGGTAGTTTCACCTTGCCTTGCTCAATAGGATCTCTTTCAGTCAAGAATGCTTTGGCCGACTTAGGAGCAAGTATCAATCTTATGCCGCATTCCATGTTCCTCAAATTAGGGTACTCTGGATTGAAACCCACCCGTATGAACATCCAACTAGCCGATAGATCAGTCAAATACCCCTTAGGAATATGCGAGAATGTGCTGGTTAAGGTAGGGAAGTTCAAATTTCCAGTTGACTTCGTCATCTTAGAGATGGAAGAAGATGACTTAGTGCCCATCATTCTAAGGAGGCCATTCCTTGCAACTGCTCGTGCTGTTATTGATGTTCATGACGGCAAACTAACCTTACGAGTGGGAGCCGATAGCTTAACCTTCGACATCAAGGACACAATGAATCTCTCTCTCGAAACAGATAATCAGTTGTTTTTCATCGGAGAAATCAATGAACTATCTGACGAGATTGACAATTGTATAGATGAACAGGTGGAAGCTGGTTGGTTGCGAGATGAAGCTTTCTTATCCATCTTAGAGGAGGAGAAGACTAGGGATGTGAATGCAGTCTCCTTCTATCCCAGACAAGAAATTGAACAGCTTGAGCTTCGTAAACCCGAGAACAAACTTAAACCCTCCATCATCGAGCCACCTGCGGTAGAACTCAAGGAACTCCCAAACAACCTTGAATATGCTTTCCTCCAAGGGGAAGATCAACTTCCGGTAATCATAAGCTCTTCCTTGAAAAGTGAACAAAAGGATAAACTCTTAGGAGTTTTAAAAAAATATAAAGGAGTTATAGAATGGAGTGTAGCCGACATCAAGGGGATTGACTCTACCTTTTGCACGCATAAAATCCTCATGGAGGAGGATTATAAACCCTCCGTGCAACCTCAAAGGCGAGTAAACCCCAACATTAAGGAAGTCGTAAAAAAGGAAGTCATTAAGCTCCTAGATGCAGGGCTAATTTACCCAATTTCTGACAGTCCATGGGTAAGTCCTGTACAGGTTGTACCAAAAAAAGGAGGAATGACGGTGGTGAAGAACGATAAGGATGAGTTAGTGCCTCAACAAACAGTAACTGGATGGCGTGTGTGCATCGATTATAGGAAGTTGAATGATGCAACCCGAAAGGATCATTTCCCTCTCCCATTTATCGACCAAATGTTGGAAAGGTTAGCAGGGCATGAGTACTACTGCTTCCTAGATGGGTTCTCAGGGTATTTCCAAATCCCTATCGCTCCTGAGGACCAAGAAAAGACTACGTTTACATGCCCTTATGGCACCTTCGCCTACAAGCGAATGCCCTTTGGACTATGTAACGCTCCCGCCACTTTCCAGCGCTGCATGACGGCAATCTTCCATGAGTTAATGGAAGACAGCATGGAGGTCTTCATGGATGATTTTTCAGTCTTTGGAAACTCTTTTGATCGCTGTCTTGCTAACCTTGAGAAAATGCTCAAACGTTGTGAGGAAACCAACTTGGTACTAAACTGGGAAAAGTGCCACTTTATGGTAAAAGAAGGGATTGTGCTAGGGCACAAAATTTCAAGAAGTGGAATTGAAGTAGACCGGGCAAAAATTGAAGCTATATCCAAACTTCCTTATCCAACAACTGTCAAGGCAATCCGTAGCTTTTTGGGTCATGCTGGCTTCTATAGGAGATTCATTAAAGATTTCTCAAAGGTAGCTAAACCAATGACTCAGTTGCTCATGAAGGATTCCCCGTTCGACTTCTCTCAAGAGTGTAAGGATGCATTCGATCGATTGAAGCAGGAACTTACCCAAGCTCCAATTATGGTCACCCCTAACTGGGAGTTACCCTTTGAAATCATGTGCGATGCTAGCGATTAGGCTGTTGGAGCAGTATTAGGCCAAAGGCTTAACAAACACTTTCAGCCAATATACTACGCTAGCAAAACCATGAATCCTGCTCAAGAAAACTACACTACCACTGAAAAGGAATTACTAGCCGTGGTATTTGCTTTTGATAAGTTTCGCCAATATCTTGTCCTTTCCAAAACGGTTATTTTTACGGACCATTCAGCTATTCGATATCTTTTTAATAAACTGGATGCTAAACCACGGTTACTTCGTTGGATCTTACTATTGCAAGAGTTCGATGTTGAGATTCGTGATAAGAAAGGAGCAGAGAATCTTGCAGCTGATCATCTCTCTCGTCTCGAAAACCCCAGCCTCGCTGAATCAGACAAGAGTGAGATTCGGGAGTCATTTCCTGAAGAGCAGCTCATGTCAATAAATGATTCTGAACCATGGTATGCGGATTATGCTAACTACCTGGCAAGTCGAGTCATTCCTGAGCATATGAGCAGGCATGAAAAAAAGAGGTTCTTCAATCAATTAAGGTATTACTTTTGGGATGAACCTTTCTTATTCCGAAGATGTCCGGACCAGGTAATCAGGCGTTGTGTTTCGGAAAAGGAGGCTGTCAGAATTATGAAAGAATGTCATGCAGGTCCATCTGGAGGACATCACGGAATGAACACTACTGCACGAAAGGTCTTCGACGCGGGATTCTATTGGCCTACAATATTTCGTGATGTGAAGGGAATGATACAAACTTGTGACGCATGTCAAAGAGCTAGGAATATCTCTAGGAGGGATGAAGCCCCACAGAATTATATACAAGTTTGTGAGGTTTTCGATGTTTGGGGAATTGATTTCATGGGACCCTTCCCATCTTCAGGAGGGAATGAATACATCCTAGTGGCCATTGATTATGTTTCGAAATGGGTGGAAGCACAAGCCCTTAGGACTAACGACGCTAGGGTAGTCATTCATTTCTTAAAAAAATTGTTCGCTAGGTTCGGAATTCCGAAGGCTCTTATTAGAGACAGGGGAACCCATTTGTAGGGTATTCACAATGCAAGAATCACTTGTATGAGGCTTGTATGGATCGAATTGAAGAGTTTTAGAGAGAGAAAGTGGGAGCCTTTAGTGAGAGAAAGTAACTTGTGATATATTAGATTGAAAAGGTCCAACCCTTCCCATGTGTGGGAAGGGGTATATATACTACTACATATTATGTCCCTAGCGGACTGTGAAGCGAGCTGACAGAGGGTAAAGACCCGACCCACTCCACAATACTAATTAGTAACTAAACTACTAATAATACTACTGATAATATAGATAAGCCTACGAGCAATAGAAATGCTAATTAGATGCTCGGGGTGACCGAGCCTTCATCTGAATATTTATATTCCTAACAATCTCCCCCTAAGGGAGGTCACCCCGGAAATAATAATTCGAATTCTTGCATTCTTTCTTCTGAACTTGTCTTTGTAGCTCGTAGTCTTTGATTCTTCAAAGTCTTGTATCTTTGTCCATTCAGCAGTGAACCTTTGATGACCGTTTGATCGTTTTGGATGATCTTTACATATTCTTCGATTTTATCATCCAACATTTGTTTCCAAGTCATCTTTCAGCAGTATGTTTCCTTGTGATGTGATATTCTTCGAGCCGACATGCTCACACTCTTTGGTGTCATGATCTTTAGTATCAGAGTTAGCAGAAGCCGTGTTGAAGGTCTTTTGGTTGATCATGACTTTGTTGAATAACAATGATGAGGTAGTGTGAACATGTGGTAGAGGATTGGCATCTTTTCTGCAACCAGCTACAACAGCAACCAGCTACAGTATTCCACAGCTACAATTGCCAGAAGTTCCTGCATACGACAGTTAGCAACAAATCGACCGGTACTTACAGGTTCGGACTTCGAGATTGTTAACAGCATAGTGTGAAAACTCTCTCTAATTCTTACCAAGACCGTTCCTAATCGAAAACCCAAGGAGGGCTTTTTTAAGATTGTACCGTAGTAAATCAACGATTAGGTGAGTCGCTGGAGATCACTCCACGACTGTAGACCGGTTGAAACCGCCGCGACCACTAAGCGTAATCCACGAGGAATTACCGAAGTGACCTGCTTTCAGGGCTGCTTGATGTTGACCCTGGCAGGAATTTCCATTCAATCATTGAGGATTACATAAGTAAACTCTCTCATAAATGTTCTGGCAGATTGCTAAGATCTGCGTAGGACTCATGAGATTACAACTGGTGTCCTTAATGTTGAACAACCAGTGTAGAAATGATTCGTGTCCCTATGAGATCTTATTATGCATCTCGTGGCTCTAGACTCAATTGTGCGTTTTGATTTGGTGATCGGAGGCTGGAGAGGGCTGCCACCTTTTCAATATCATCTAACTCGGAGTGAGAGAGACGATAGGAATGTATTGAACTCCGTGACAATTGAAACAAGAATCCTTTGAGGGACCTTGAGTGGCTAGGGAGGGTTGTGCAGCGTATCACTGGGTCCATGATACTTTGTCTTCAATGCCAGCAATCAACTAAGTGATTCTGACAGCATATGTATTGACCCGGTTTCTGCCTAAGTTGTAAGGAGGGCTATTTCTTTTCACCCTTTCTCTTTACAATTCTTTTTCATTCTTCAACCCCTTCAGTGCTTACCGAGACTTCATAACTAACACCTTGTTGGGTTTGTTCCAGTGTTAGCTCCATCTCAGTCGGCACTATTCCCTCATTCACTTTTCTCCTTTTTAATCATACCTAAGGACTTCTATACTAACTAGTGGATTGTCCCTGGGTAGATCCCTCCGGCTCTGGCTGGATCGTGGGAACTCGAGCCTAACCTAACCATCCTTATAACTCCATGCATTAATTAAAATGGTCGGTCTTTGGTATTCATCCACGATTGCCAAACCAAATCTTTGAAAAATCTCTCAAAGTGTTCATGATTCTGAAACACATTTTTGCAAACACTTGAGAGTTTTATATTTTTCAAATGCTCCCCCTCAACATGTGCTCGGGTGATAGTTTAATAAATTTGCACATGTTAGGTAGAGCTTGTACTTTTTGAATTGATCCACTTTCAGTGAACATGACCGATTCGAGACACGCTTACATCACTGGTTAGACCAGCTTGAAATTATTACCCGTCCTGGTCAAGTCCATAGAAAGTTTCTCGAAGTGGTACACTCTACTCAGATACATCTTTTTCGAGACACGCTTACATCACTGGTTAGACCAGCTTGAAATTATTACCCGGCCAAGACGTATCCTTTCGATTGATGACAATTCAAGTTTCGTCAATTCTTTGGTGAAGTCTGAGCCTCGATCTCATGTTATGCCAAATCCTTTGTTTTGTAAACACCATTTGCTCCCCCTCAATATGTGCATCGATATACGAAAGATTTTAGCACATATGGAAGAGCTTGCTTTTATGACCAAAACATTTTGCTCCCCCTCAGTATGTGCCTTGATATGCAAAATGATTTAGCACATACGGGAGAGCTTACATTAATTTCCAAATCATCACATTTTATCAGAATTTCCTATTTAAATCACATTCTCTCCCCCGATCAAAAATTTCAAACCATTTGAGATTTGTGATCCCAATTGATTTAAATACGTTTAGGAAAATTTGGGAGAAAATGTGGTCAGGTTTAAATGTATTCTGATTTAGGAGCATACGATGCTCCCCCTGAAACAACGAGAGAGTGTCACTACTGATGTTGCACAAATTTGGTAAGGTGTCAGAGATTAGAAAATTTAAGTCAATTGATCACCTTGTGTAACATCAAGACTCTCTTGAAGAATCAAACAAGATAACGAGTCTGATGTAAAGAAGACTTCTCTTCTAATACACGAAATGACGCACTGAAACGTACATCAAGACGGGAGAACATGGATATAAAGTAATCCATGCTCAGGTGAACATCACCCGGTTGGAGGAACAGCTGTCTTATTGGCGACATGCTTTCCCTATTGTACAGTGCGGGTTGCAGTATGAAGTAACTGCAAGCCATTAAGACATGTTTTAACTGATTAGTATAACTTCTGCTCGAGCTTCATTTAAGAATCCGTGCCATTGTTGAATGACATTTCTAGATCCGTAAATGTTATCGATAAACAGAAGACATGCCTAGGTAGGACTATTTTTTGGTATTTTCTGATTTTTCGATTTTTATGGTTTTTTATAGATTTTATATTTTTGTATTTTTCTTTTTGATTTAAGGTATATACAACTATGTACAAGGATATCAGAAGACAATCCTTTACTCCTCCTTTTCTTCCTGAAGACACTTGAGGGTTTCAGGAGTCATGCTTTTCATGCCAAGGCGTGGGAGAATAAACTGAAACCTTTCTCTTGGGAGGGCCTTGGTAAAGATGTCAGCTAACTGAAACTCTGTCCTCACGAAGTATAGTTCCACAATTCCTTTTTCCACTTGTTCCCTGATGAAGTGATGCCTGATGTCGATGTGTTTTGACCTGGAGTGCTGAACATTGTTACAACAAAGAGCAATGGCGCTTTTGTTGTCACAATATAGGGGAATTTTGTTGTATGAGAATCCATAGTCCGAAAGCTGTGATCGCATCCAAAGGATTTGTGCACAGCAAGCAGACATAGCAATGTACTCAGCTTCAGTAGATGATATGGAAGTACTCATCTGCTTCTTAGAAGACCAACTAACCAACTTTTCCCCTAAAAATTGAGCTCCTCCTGAAGTACTTCGACGAGTGTCTTGACATCCCGCATGATCAGCATCTGCGTATGCCGTTAACTCCATTGCAGTGTCCTTAGGATACCAGAGACCCATATGAACCGTGCCTTGAAGATATCGGAAGATCCTTTTCACTGCTTCAACATGCTTCTTGGTTGGTCTGGATTGATACCGAGCACACATACACACAGCAAACAGAAGATCTGGTCTGCTAGCCGTGATGTACATCAAAGATCCAATCATGCTTCGATACTGTGTGATATCAACTGGAATCCCTGAAGGATCTTCATCCAGCTTCGTTCTATCAACCATGGGAGTGTCAACAGGTTCACTTGAATGGAATCCAAACTTTTTCAGGATCTCGTTGGCGTATTTGGATTGATTGATGAATATGCCTCCGGGACTTTGAGAAACTTGTAGTCCTAAGAAGAATGACATTTGTCCCATCATGGACATTTGGAATTTGGAATTCATCTCCTTTGAGAAACTATCACATTCACCAGGATCTGTTGAAGCAAAGATGATATCATCTACATATATTTGAACTAGCAGTAGATGGTTTCTTGACTTCCTGGTGAATAGTGTAGGATCAACAACACCCTTGGAGAATCTGTTTGCTAGGAGGAACTTGGACAATGTATCGTACCATGCCCTTGGCGCCTGTTTTAGCCCATAAAGAGCCTTCTTCAAGCGGTAAACATGAGTAGGGTGTTCAGCATCCACGAATCCTTTAGGTTGACTCACGTAAACTTCTTCCTTTAAGTCACCATTCAAGAATGCCGTTTTGACATCCATCTGGTAGACTATCATATTACGACTAGCCGCATTAGCTAGGAAGATTCTTATAGCTTCAATTCTAGCAACCAGAGCAAACGATTCTTCAAAATCAATGCCCTCTTCTTGTCTAAACCCTTTAGCAACTAGCCGTGCCTTGTTCTTTAAGACATCACCATACTCGTCAAGCTTCACTTTGAAGATCCACTTTAAAGCAATGATCATTGCACGCTCAGGAGGAGGCACTAATTCCCATACTTCAAGTCGATCAAATTCATGGATTTCATCCTGCATAGCCTGGAACCAGCAATCTTTAGTCATTGCTTCTTTGGCATCTTTCGGTTCAACTTTAGACAGTACGGAATTGAAGAAGCACCATAGTGCATCAGTGGCTAGTTGATTACGAGTGGATACTGGACGTGAGGGATTGCCTATGATGTTGTCGATTGGATGATCACTGGTCCATTTCCTGAGATGGTCGTGAGGTTGATGGTTGTGAACAGACGAAGCAGTGCTGTGATCTTCAAGTAAGGATGTGTCTGATGAATGTTCAGGAGCAAATATGTTTTCAAAAGGAGCCTCTTCAACAGGAGCAAAAGGATTAACTTCCAAAGAGTTATTATCTGAAGATTCTTGCATTACTGGAGAAGTTTGAGTGTTTGATGACGAAGGCGATTGACTGGCAGCAGGAGCATTGTGACTGACTGATACTGAAGCTGCAGGTCCTTCTGAATCTTGTGGGGCTTGAACCTCATCCATAGGAATTACAGCTGATTCACTCGGGATGGTTCCATTTGTTGGCTCAAAGTATTCATCAAACATGGGATCGAATAACTTCTTCAACTCCTCACATGTAGGTGGCACATAAGAATCTGCAGGCGTGGAATTCTGTACAAGTCCTGAACTAATGGGTCCAGGAGAACAAAAGGTGAAGATCGGGTCCAGAACTGATTTGTCCTGAAACAGGTAGCTCACTCAGCTCATCGAACGTAACATGAATGGTTTCCATGATTTTACGGGTCCTTTTATTGTAGATTCGATACCCTTTACTGTCTGGTGCGTATCCAACGAAAATACCTATATCTGCTTTAGCTCTTAATTTTCCCAAGTCTTGACTATCGTTAGTTGGATAGCAAAGAGCACCAAACACACGCAGAAAGGAAATATCTGGTTTCTTGTTATGAATTAACTCGAAGGGAGTCTTCTCATGAACCGGATGAATTAGGGATCGGTTTTTGAGTGTAACATGCTGTTGCAATAGCTTCTGCCCAGAGAAACATCGGTGTCTTTGAAAATATAAGCATGGTTCTTGCAGCCTCCACCAGAGTACGGTTCCTTCGTTCAACCACCCCGTTCTGTTGAGGCGTGCGAGGGATACTTTTCTGATGCGTGATGCCAATACTTTCATAGAAATTATGGAGTTGTTGGTTAACAAACTCAGTACCATTATCTGTGCGGATGATTCTGACAGTTTTATCTAGCCTTACTTGCAGCTGTTTTATCAGTTTAATGATAACCTCTGGAGTTTCGTCCTTGGTTCTCAAAAACTTTACCCAGGTGAACCGAGAATAATCATCTACTATCACCAGAACATACTTCTTTCCATTTATGGGTTGTATTCTCATTGGACCGCACAAGTCCATGTGGAGGGTGTGAAGAACTTCCAAGTTGGTGTTGACGGTTTTAGGCTTGTGGATTTGTTTCTTGCTTTTACCCAGTTGACATGCAGAGCAGAGATGATCTTTCTCATATTTCAGTCTGGGCATCCCTCTAACAAGATCTTTACGGGAAAGATTATTTATGGTACCGAAGTTCAAGTGGTTCAAACGACGATGCCACAGCCATGATTTTGTTTTAGAGGCTTTAGAAAGCAAGCATATTGGAGAGGACTTCAACATTTCTTCAATTGAGATGGTGTATAGATTGGTGCCCCGACTGCCCTTGAGGAGATCTAAACCATCCAATTCTCTGACGAAACATGTATGCTTTCTGAAAGCCACTTCCAGATCTGAATCACAAAATTGACCCACAGAAAACAGATTGTGTCCTAGTCCTTCCACATAATATACCCTTGAGATTACACTATTACCAAACACATAATCTCCGTAACCCATAATAGCACCAAAGTGGTCGTTCCCAAATCTAACTGTCCCGATAAACTTTTTCACGAAGTTCTTGAGCCGTGAGCGATTTCCAGTCATATGTTTTGAGCAGCCTGAGTCCAAATACCACAGGACGATTTGTACGACCTGCATTTGAAACCAGACAACAATGGATAACTGAAAAATGTGGATCCCCAAGTGCAATTGGGGTCCATTTGGTCAGCACACACATATTCAGGAACCACAGATTTCACAGATGCTACTATCTTTACTGTGGAGACAGAACTTGAGACAGGACAAGACCTAGATGGAAGGCATTGTGATTCTAAAGGCAAGATTCTACCAGTTGGTCTCCATTCCTTATTCTTCACAATTTTATGCTTATTCATTTTAGGTAATGGTCTCTGTTTTCCTAAATTGAATTTCCTTCCAGTGGGTCTCCATTCCTTAACTTTTACAATTTTATGCTTATTCATTTTAGGTAACGTGCACTGTCTTCCTAAATTGAATTTCCTTCCAGTGGGTCTCCATAGATAGCCTACGCTAGCAAATGTTTTTCCTGTTGCTTTCCAAACCTTTTTGCATGCTTCAGATATCCTACCATTCTTAACATGGGATGATGCAGAAGACATCAGGAAAGACACAACACATTCATCATGATTAGCAGAAATTAAACAATTGTCGCAAGTTTTACAGATAGCATTAGAATTCGAATTAATTACAGTACTTTTGATACTAGAATCAACACGATTCATCCTACTCATTGTAAACTTATTGTTCCTAGGTTGGGCTTCTACATTCTTCAAGTGATCATTCTTAGCTGGCGCAGTCATATCCTTTCTTTCATTTCCTCTAGACCTTGACCCGCTAGCTTGGGTGTCACTTTTTACTCCTGTAGAAGCATCGAAGGTAACATTAGTTTGTTTTTCTGTCACATGCCTTCCTGATAATGATGTGTTGGGTTCTGATGTTTTGGGTGGTAGGTCAAAGGCTACATACTTGTTCACAACATTGGATGATGATGCAACAAATCTATCTCTATGGCCTCTAAACTTAGGAATTGAGCCTATGGCATATTCTAAGTTTTCCCGAATCCTTTTCGTGAGTTTGCATGCATAGACAACTGCTTGATCAAGTGGCTTATCATTCCTATCCTCTTCAACTACCTCACGAAGTGTGTCAAGACCTTCTCTAAGATGATCTAGATATGTTTGATGGGCAAGGCTGTTATTTCTAAGCTTAAACGGAATACGCCCAACATCAACATCATACTTTTTACAATCAGTAGCCTTTGATGTATCACAATTACAAGTGGTGCATGGCATTTTACCTTTCACCCGAGCCTTAAGATTCTCAATTTCATTTGTCAAAGAGGTTATTTGATCATTATGATTGCTTCTTGTAACTTTAATAGAATCATATAACTCTTTGAAGTGTTGTTTAACCTTTGAATTTTCTTCTCGATAACACTCATTTTCATAATGTAACTTATTTATGGTGTTTTGATATTGAAAATTCTGAGAATCTGAAGACGAAGGTTTATTGGTGCCATATACTTCACACTTGTTGGATTTCAATTGGGCAATTTGGGCCCTCAGCAGTCGAATCGTGTTCGTGTGAGCTTGAATTGTCTCATCTCGTTTGCTTAATTCAAAATAAGTATCAAACTCAGGAGCATCCGAGGATGTCTTGACATTTGATATTTTGCATTTTTCTTCTAAGTGTTGATGTTTGAGTTGCAAATTCAGATAATCAACTTCTAGTTTTGAAAAACGTTTAACCATGTTATCATGGTCATCATTTTGAATTTTTTCAAGCAATTTCAAATTCTCCCCCTCAAGCTCAACAACACGATTCTGGGTGACATTTAACGCAATAGCATACTCATTAAATTGACAAGCAGACAATGCAGAATCAGTGACAGTGTAAAATACATCTTGTGCAATACATTTAGCAATCAAGTTGTCATTAGTGATGAGTATGTTTTTTCTTTCAATCTCACGACTCTTAAGTTCTATTGCATATTCATTCACCTCATTTTCCATGTCTTTAAACACTACTTCCATTTCTTTTATTTCGGCTTTAAGGGCAGTTTGCAACCCTTCAAAATGTTCTTTAAGTAGTTTAAAGAATGGCATGACCTCAGTTAAGTAACACCTTTTTGCATGTTCAAAACACCTTTCCCCCTCAGTAATGCCGGTTGGTGTGATTCTCTTCTTACATGTTTTATCAAAATCAGCAAACAGTTGCCAAAGCACATATAAGCTAATAAAGGTTTTGCATTCAGTGGGAAGAGACAAAGGCACCAGATTCCTAGGTGTATTGGGAGGATACACCGTTATGGACGCAACTTTTCGAATGAGGGGGGTGTTGGCCTTAAGTTTATCTTCCTTAAGTTTTTCACTATCTTGTTTCCAAAATATCTGTTCAGGTGTTAACTTCTTTTGAGGAGCAAACACAGTCAAACGATTTTCCTCATAATAATCATGGGGTTTGATTATTATTCGTCTGGCTATGCACTCGGGATCCCTCATTTTCTCATTCATTTTTTCCCTCGTTTTGTCACTTAACTCATCCTCTTCATCAGTGTAGATATGCTCAGGTTGGTCATGAATAGGCTTAATCATCACATTACCATCATATAGGGCTGGTTGAAGTACTTGCATGCCCTTAAGGATGGTTGACTTTGGTTCACCTATCATGATTTTACTATGCTTATCACTCAATTTTCTGTGCTTATGAATCATTTGAGCAGTTTGTATGGTTTGATTTTGTGTGTACAACTTATCTTCAAGCTTATTTTTTAACGTCTTGAGTTTAGAGAAATCATTTAAAAGAGTTGTTTCTTTTTGTTTGAATTCTTGCTTAAGTGTTGTTACACACTTTTGTGCTTCCTGTTTTTGTTTGACAGACTGTTCTAGCTGACTTTTCAAAGAACTTAACTCTAATTTTAATGTTTCTTCTCGCACTCTAGACTCTTTAATAAGTGTACTCATTTGACCTTCTAATTTCTGCTCACGATCATTAAGCTCAAACTTAGCACGCTGTTCATACATAGCAACTTGTTCTTTATAGATGTTAAGTCTAGTGATCAAGTTATTATCAGGGACAGGCAATTGGTTCTCATGGTACACACATGTATTATCTACATTACTCGCATTATCTAAGGCACATACATTACTCATAGCACACACATCATTATTGACAAAGGATTCACCATTTGGTACATCAAGCGAGTTGTTGCTATTCAAATACTGTTCATATGAGACAATATTGCTATTTTCCATATCAACATCACTTGAGTCAGAAACAACTGCCTGATGTACTTCATCGGGAATCTGATGTCCCTCGACAATATTATATGTGTCATAAATTTTTAGTACCTCAGATATCACGGATGCATTAGAAGGACCAGCTTGACGAGATGAGGCCAAGGAAGACAAGTTAGCCATGAAGATTGTTTGAGCAGTAGGTTCATCATCCACATCAGAGTCAAATGCATCACAGTCATCTGCCTTGAAGATGTTAGGATCATTAAGTGCTAGATCCTGAACAGGTTTCTCATCCACATCTTCATCAAAAGTATTTCCTCCATCTCCTGCCAAGAACAATAACTCTTCCTCATCCAATACAGCTCCATTTTCTTGAGCTTGCATTAACAGCATCTTGTCTTTGAAGTAATCTGAGTTCTGAGGACGTTTAGGTTGATTGCAGTTTCTAGCAATGTGTCCAAGCCCCCCACAATTATAACACTTGATCTGTTTCCCTTGCCCCTGATTGGCGTTCCCTGCTCTATTCTGCACATAACCTCGACCCATGTTTCTACCAGCTCTCCCTTGCACATTCTGGACCACAATTTTCCCGTCCTCCACCATTGCTAGATTGCGTGGGTTGGAAGAATTCCTTAACTGATTGTTGGTCTGAGGGAGTGATGCTTGAAACTGTTGAACCAGTAGAGATACTTGATTGGTGAGGTTGTCAATCATTTTGTCGGTCTGAGAGTAGCCTGAGTCAAGTTGTGAACTCATAGCAGGTACTTGTGAGTGAAGTTGGTGATAGCTTGGATTGGATGATGATTGGTTTGTTGGTTGTATGTTTGTCATGAATGCCAGTGGGTCATTTGCAGTTGAAGGATTCAACTTTTCTCTCAGCACCCTATCATAGGCAGCATGCTTCTCATGTTGTTGCAGGTAAGCATACAGCTGTTCATAGTTAGTCTCCCTTAAACCTTTGTTGAGTTTGACGGCAGTAACAAATCTGTCCCATTCCGGAGTCATGTTGTTCACAAACTTTGAGTTAAGTTGGATGTTGGGCATAGTCATTCTGATCATCCTCATATCATTCACCAACTTATGAAATCTCACATAGTAATCTGTGATATTCTCTCCTGGGTTCATTTTGAAATGCTCGAACTCATCATACAGCTGTGACTCACGATCTTCCTTTGTGAGTTTTGACCCTGCCAACAACATTTTAACGTTGTCCCACACAGCCTTGGCTTCAGTGTTAAAATTGATGAGCTTGTATACATCCTTTGGAAGACCTTGAATGACTATGTTTGAGGCTCTAATATCAGCATCATACCTCTTCTTTTCTTCTTCATTAAGATCATTATAGTTTCTAGGTCTATCAATGCCCAAAGTTACAGTCCCATCTTCACCAGTTGTAACAACGTCTCTGGTGGTACCCATCTGATAAGGTCCTTCGTCAATTGACTTAAGAATGTTAACACCATTATCTTTTCCCAAGCAGTAAAGTCTTATTCGTTGTGCCCAAGACTCATAATCCGTCCTATCTAGCATAGGTGGACGAGTGTCAGATCCTGCTGCTTGAATATCATCTGATGATGTACTTGATGTGGTAGCCATAGTAACTACGGGATTTTACAGATCTTGTGATTTAACCGAGAAATTGAATCTTTCGCGGGAATTTCTAAAATCACCAAGACACAAACCGCATACAAGTCTGAGAGACAAACCGAGTAGATCCAACAGAGACAAACCGAGTCTACGTAGCTGAGACAAACCGAGTAGACACAAACCGAGTAAATTCTTCGGAGACAAACCGAGTCTACACAAACCGAGTACACACAGCTGGGACAAACCGAGTAGACACAAACCTCGTAAATTTACACAAACCGAGTAAGTTCTTCAGGGACAAACCGAGTCTACACAAACCGAGTACACGCAGTTGGGACAAACCGAGTAGGTACAAACCGAGTAAATTTCTCTGAGACAAACCGAGTCTACACAAATTGAGTACACGCAGCTGGGACAAACCGAGTAGACACAAACCGAGTGAATTTACACAAACAGAGTAAATTCTTCAGAGACAAACCGAGTCTACACAAACCGAGTACACGCAGTTGGGACAAACCGAGTAGGTACAAACCGAGTAAATTTACACAAACCGAGTAAATTCTTCAGAGACAAACCGAGTCTACACAAACCGAGTACACACAGCTGGGACAAACCGAGTAGACACAAACCTCGTAAATTTACACAAACCGAGTAAGTTCTTCAGGGACAAACCGAGTCTACACAAACCGAGTACACGCAGTTGGGACAAACCGAGTAGGTACAAACCGAGTAAATTTCTCTGAGACAAACCGAGTCTACACAAATTGAGTACACGCAGCTGGGACAAACCGAGTAGGTACAAACCGAGTAAATTTACACAAACCGAGTAAATTCTTCAGAGACAAACCGAGTCTACACAAACCGAGTATGCACAGCAGGGACAAACCGAGTACGCGCAGCAGGGACAAACCGAGTAGACACAAACTCCCAGGCACGTCACTTTCACTGCCTTTTGTCCTTTTGCCTAAACGAGTAATAGGACAAACCGTGTCCAAGAATTGACACAAACCGAGTCCAATAATCGTCCAAAACAGACAAACCGCTGCCAAGAACAACTCAACTACAACCCACGAATTTTCCCAAAATCACCACTCCGTTCTTAGATCTGTGAATCCAAACACTAAATACCACTCTAATACTATTCTTAAGCTAGAAAGTACAAAGAAAACCAACTTCTAATCACTAAACAAAGTACAAAGATGAAATCTATGCTACTTAATCAAACCGAAAGAAAAACTTAAACAAACTACAAATCTAACCAAGAAAAAGCCTAAAGAACTACACAAATACAAGATAAAACAACCTCTAATCACTAAACAAAGTACAAAGTGAAATTTAAGCTACTAAACAAACCGAACCAAAAGAAAACTTAAACCTACAAATCGAACCACCAAGAAAAACCTCAAGAACTACACAAATCCGTGAATACCAACTCTCATGGACCTAACCATGGCTCTTGATACCAATTGTAGGGTATTCACAATGCAAGAATCACTTGTATGAGGCTTGTATGGATCGAATTGAAGAGTTTTAGAGAGAGAAAGTGGGAGCCTTTAGTGAGAGAAAGTAACTTGTGATATATTAGATTGAAAAGGTCCAACCCTTCCCATGTGTGGGAAGGGGTATATATACTACTACATATTATGTCCCTAGCGGACTGTGAAGCGAGCTGACAGAGGGTAAAGACCCGACCCACTCCACAATACTAATTAGTAACTAAACTACTAATAATACTACTGATAATATAGATAAGCCTACGAGCTATAGAAATGCTAATTAGATGCTCGGGGTGACCGAGCCTTCATCTGAATATTTATATTCCTAACACCATTTTTGCAATTCGCAAATGGAGAAAGTTATGAAAAGATATGGAGTCTCTCACCGATTCTCCACTGCTTACCATCCTCAAACCAACGGTCAAGTCGAAAACACTAATAGAGCCATAAAGAGAATATTAGAGAAAAAGGTCAATCAAAACCGAAAAGATTGGTCTTTTAAGCTCGATGAAGCTCTGTGGGCATTTCGAACCGCCTATAAGACACCAATCGGGACAACCCCGTTCCGTATGGTATATGGCAAGGCATGCCACCTTCCAGTAGAACTGGAACACAAGGCGTATTGGGCACTTAAGGCTTGTAATTTGGATTATACGGTTGCGGGAACAAATAGATTCTTACAGCTCCAAGAGCTCGATGAATTGAGATTAGAGGCTTATGAATCTTCCATTACATACAAAGAAAGGGCAAAAAGATGGCATGACCAACGGATTAAGAGACCCAAGGAGTTTTCAGAAGGAGACAAGGTCTTATTATATAATTCTCGCTTAAGGCTATTTCCTGGGAAACTTAAATCTAGATGGTATGGACCTTTTACCGTAAGGAGCTCCTCTAAAACCGGAGCCGTTGTATTAATTGACGACGAGGATAGAGAATTCACTGTGAATATTCAACGAGTCAAGCATTATCAGGAGAATGGTAATGAAATGATCAATGAGGAAGACATAACTTTCGATGAAGAAGTCACGTAATGTACGTGACTTTGAGTCTAGCTACAAGACTCGTTAATAAAGAAAAGCGCTTCTTGGGAGGCAACCCAAGTTTTATTTGCTTTGTGTGCTTATTTGTTTGTTTGATTTTATTTGTTTCCGTATGTATGTTTAAATTTTATTATTATTGATTCATGTTCAAAAACTAATTTGTGAAAATGCTTTATCTTGTTTTTAACTTCGTCTTAACTACATATAAAGGTATTTTGCAAAAGATAAGTGTAAGGGAAATCCAAATCGGTTTATTAGAACACAAATGAACATGAATCATAATAATAATAAATTAACATACATATTAGTATTTGTTTGAGTCAAATGCTTGTATCGAGTCATAATGATGTTTTGCAGGATTTCCAGGAAGTAAGGTATAGGTTTTTCCAAAATTTTTCCGGAAACGTAACATGAGAATTCTGTCAGATCATTTCTGACGGCGTCAGGATTTACAACCTGACGGCGTCAGGTTTAATTTTCTGAAAATTTTTGAAAGTTTTGTTTTCATAAAAAGTTTTTATTAAATCTCTAACTTATAATCTCCAGGAATCTGCAAAATTATCATTCCACAAGCATTATATCCTTATATATAGAGTTTATCCCGCCGATGTTATGCAGGTTTTCGTGTTTATTTTCTCAGGTTTAACAGGTTATTTTGGACAAGGAAATGTTTGTTGGATCAAGCTTATGGCGATGCATTAGTCATGGAGCTTCAACATTGCTTTGGAAGAAGATTTAACCATGTTACTTCATTATCCAACGAACGAATCAGGGGAGTATTTGATTTCATTCTTTTACTTTTTTCTTTTACATCTTGTTATTTGAACATTGGGGACAATGTTCATCTTAAGTGTAAGGGGGGGTAAAAGTACGATTAGAGAATGCTATTACGCTTGATTTTTGTTTGTTTAATAGTAGATGTGTAATAAAACTGAGATAAATACCTGTTAGGGCAATTTTAGTGCCAAATTTAAAATTTTTTACAACATATAGGAGTGAAACTTTGATCTTAATGAGCGTCTCACGGATAGGAGTTATATGACTAGCACAAAACCGTACCACTAAAAAATTTTCCACCCCCAAATATGTGAGGTTCGCCCCTAGAATTGGTAGGAAAAGCATTTATGCTATGATGTGTGTACCGGTAGCACTTAGATTCTAGAACTTGCGTTAGGACCATTCCAAGGCCACAAGTGAGACTACATTCGTGTAGTTAGATTTACTACGTGATAAGAGGCATTAGGATTAACCCATTGTTTTACACCTGTGTTTTTGTTATAATTACATTGGCTACATTGGTCAAGTAATTCTCCCACACCCTTTGCGTTGTACTCATTTTTAGTACACGATACCCCTAGTACACCCTTCAGAGCCTATCTTTTCGTTTCGACCTTTAAGCATTTTACTTAAAGGAAGAATTTGTTTACACCCCACTAAAATGTACACCCAAATCGCCTTAGCCTACCTTGTATGCACTCAATTTTAGTGCATTATTGTGACAACATTTGTTTAAACCCAAGTTAATTATCTAATTGATTACATGGTTGCTAAGTCGAGTCATATCCTTGTACATATTGTTTTGGGACGATTGGGACTCATGGGTAAAGTACTAGTGTAATGGAGTAATGGGGAAGAACATCATTTATTACCCCCATTTGTGCTAAATATTTTAAAAGTACTCCAAGTTTTTCGATTATCTTAATTCGAGTCATTAGATTAGTTATTTGTAAAGTTATGTAAAAGTTCAAATGTAAGGGGAATGCAACGCCCCTATGATGTATTATTTTGGATGGTAGGGCAAAAGTGTATGAAAAAAAAAAAAAAAAAAAAAAAAAAAAAAAAAATCGAAAAATCAAGAAAAATACAAAAAAATGAGAAAAAGAAAAAATAGAAAAAACATACGGACTACCATCCCGTTTCATTTTATGTTTATTTTATGTTTTTGTTATTTTCTTTCATTAGCTTAAATCGAGTCGAGTCTTGGCTTAGCAACATTGTATAGTACATGTAATTAATCAAGATCTTTAACTCGCCACCAGTAAAATATCCCTTATCCAACAAAACCGTGTTTATCATATCCCTACACCTAACGTTATAACCCGTTTAAAAGCCCTCTTTGATAGTTTATCTTAGGTGCTTACGCCTAGTGGAGGAGGTTTTTGATCCTTTCCCAAGCCTATGGTAATCTATTTGCTATGACAGGTAGTGAGAGATATTATCCGTTTTCATTTATGAGATTTATTTTGATGACACTTGAGAGATGTGAGTATCTAAACACTACTTGTGAGGTGCTAGTTTGTATTCTCCGTGCTTATTATGATTAAAGTGGAACGAATATTTGTTGTAATTACTTTTATGTTAGCATTAAATGACCCCTAACTTGTATTTTGATTAGAATAAAAGCGCATTTGCTTGAGGACAAGCAAATCTCAAGTGTAAGGGTATTTGATGAAGCGAAAAGTGTACCGCTTTTAGGGGGTCATTTAAGCCCTAAATCGTATTTATTTGATCAAATATTGCCCTAAATCGTTCCTTTTGTCATTTTAGGTACTTTTGAGAAGAAATCTGGAAAAGGAAGCATTTTGGACGTTTTTGGAGCATAAAAGTGAAGAAAACGACAAAGTCTCAAAATCGGCTAAAAAGTACCTTAGACGGCGTCATGGCTTGGCAAGAAAAAGGTGGATATGAAAATTACTCATGATAAGCCAGAGAAATTTGCATGGGAATTCTGACGGCGTCACCCTTTGGAGTGATCAAGGTCGTCACGGCTTAAGTTAAAGAGGGACGGCGTCACGCCTAATTCTGACGGCGTCAAGCCTTGATAAGCCAGAACGGATTTTGGAGAGCTAAAGAGGGACGGCGTCAAGAAGGCCATCCGGGAACCCTAAAAGCGGCGAGGTGACGGCGTCACACTCCATAACGTGACGCCGTCAGATCTGAAAGTCTATATATAGTTTTGCAATTTTTTGTCATTAGTGTGGAACTTATTGTGGAACTTTGTGTGTGAAAAACCCTAAGACGATTTTAGCAGCTTTTTCAAGGCTTTTTGCCTTGAGATCTTCCATGTTACATTGAAGATAAGTTATCAATTAATCATTCAATATGTCTATGTGTTGTTTGATTCTATCTTGTTCTTGTCTTTTGTTTAACATGCTAGGCTAGATTTATCTTGTGTTTGCTTAGATCTAATGAAACCTAGCTATTGATTATTGGTTATTAGTGTGTTATTAGTTATATTGGATGATTGTTTATCTATGTTAGGCTTAAGAAAACTGGCTAACTTCCTATTCGGTAACTTGCTTGAACGTCTTAAGAAACATGAACCAATGCGTACTAAAGGTTTTTATGGTTGTATTTAATGCATGAGCGAATTCTAGTGATCCCATGTTAGGAGCTTCCTAGCCGGCTCGACATAGGAGTGAAGTAGGAGTTCATAGAGTTGGGGAAGTGCGTTCGCCACCCCACGAATGGTATTAAGGAATACACCCGTCATCCACGCGATTAATACACACTAATCAACCGGTAAAAGATAGTTAGGGAGTAAGGAAATCTAAGTAAACACATTTCTCTCCACATAAGTTTTACCACCTTTTCATTTTCAGTTATTTTATTTTATTTGCATTCGTAGTTACTTGGGTTAGTTGACTAGCAACTAATTCCGCCCACTCTTTCAAACCCGAGATTTTACTTGCTTTCATAAAATTATAAAAACATAAAAAGAATCTTCCCTCACCCTTAGACCTATTAGAGTAGTTTTTCATACCTAACGAACACTATTCCCTGTGGAGAACGATCAATCCCCCGTACTTACCACTACACTATACTACATCGGTCAGGTACACTGCCTGGTGGGGTTGTAAGCCTCTTGAGATCCCTCGAGAGGTAAAACCTGTTGTAAGGTTGCAAAACCACGCATCACTTTATTTAATCCCTTAGACAACACTATGACATTTAGTTATTTCTAAGTAGGAAGATGTAATTTTCACCCATGTAAACGTGTAGGAGATCTCTGGCGTCCACTTTTTGTTTCTAAATGGGACTTTTGTTGACCGGACACAAATAGGTCCGGCTTTAGTAGTTCTTGGAAGTCGTTCTATTTATGAGAGATTGTGCTTGTTAGAATGTAGATCAAAAGAACTTTAGGACTACAAGAAGTACATAATATACATTTTGGAAAACGGTATCAACTTCTACCATTCTGTGTTTGTATAATTCTTGGCTTACGATAAACCATGTCCATACTTGTTTGTTTTGTAGTTCAAATTTCGAGGTTCTTATAATTGTGTCATTTGTTGCAGATTGTTTTTTGAGGAACCATGGAGAATGATCAGGAAAGGGAGAGGTTTGTGATGGAGAGAACAATTATGAAGATGGTGAGTAGATTGGTGGAGAGTGTTACAATGGAAATCACAAAGAAAAACGTCAACAAAGCAAAGAAGTTGTGCTTTATGGTATCTTTGCTTCGGGTGACACTGACAGAGTGACAGTGGCTCTAAAGATGGTCAGTGAATTGGTGGAGAATTTTACTATCCCGACTATCCCGAGTGAGCTTTTATCCTATGAACCTGCAGGCTTTCAGCTTTACTTGGGTCTACACAAGTTTAAAGCTCAAAAGTAGGCAGCCCACGGCTGTAGGGTTTGGATGGAAGATATGGGTTATCGGAGTTTGAAAGAAGTTATTGAACTTCACGCGCAGCATTAGTGCATAACAATTTGTTGTTCAAGCCTAATCCGAGCAGAATGTAAGATGGTCATAAAGTATACGGATTTGGGAACATCAGCATAATCATCGACTCTTTATATCAATGAGTGTCTGCTCTAACTGAAAGATAAATGGTATCTTGATACCCTGGAACGACTAATGTAGTTGCAAAGGATTTATGTTGTAAGAAGGCATCGGTTCCCAAGATTTGAGGTAACTCCATACTATGTTTTTGCTTGCTTATATTGATGTAGGAAAAGAATGTTGACTTTATGAAAGTGATTATGGATAGTGATAAGATTGTGCTATGGATTTGTAGCATAATTAGATAGACACTCCCCAAAACGCAATCTCAAACACCCTCTATATTGCTTCTAGTTGCTACCAGTTTCGTACGCATGTGTTTTAATTACTAATTATGATACACGCTGCACCACATCATTGGTTAAGTTGCTTCTGTCTGGTACGGATTTCGTACAAACTCACGAGTGTCATATTAATTACTAATTGTGATACACACTGCACCACATCATTGTGTGTGATATTGCTATAGAAATAACTGGTTAAATGTTTCTAAAATTAGTACTTACGTTGATCCTTGTAGTGCTGATATCAAATAAGCAACAACAATAACAACATTTTAGTTTTGCGCCACTACACCACTCGCCGTGTGTGAGTGTGACGATTATTTGATAGGTTAAATTGCCTCTATATCCAGCTGGTTTTTTAAATCGCGCTGTCAAGAATCATTATCCAGCTGGAAAGAGGGACATATGTTGTTTTCTTTTTCTTTTTATCGAGTTTGTCGGTTGTGCACGTTTATCATGTTAATGGTTACATGTGAAAGTGTATGTACCAAATGTTTCTATAGTTGTATATCTATGTTGCTATGATTGATTGTAGGGGATGTTCCTCTCTGTAATTATCCCCTCTTCGCATGATCCTGTTTAGAAGTTTCACGTTTTAAAGGCCATAAACTTCATATCTAGATCTGATTGAGTAGTCTTAATAAAGAGAAAAAAAAAAGTTAATTATCAATTCCTTTTAAAACTTTATAAGGATAGAAGCGGTCCAGATTCTGTTTCGACAAGTTTTATTTTAGTACTTACAGAGACGGTAATTCTATTTGAATCTTGAACAAATCTTAATCAATCTTGATTATTTTACATTATTTATGAAGTTGCATCTTTCATGTATTTTTAGTTATTTATTCATTTATTGAACTTTGTTTTTTTAAAGGTAAAAGAAGAGGGAGTGTTTTTTTCTTTAACTTAAATAAAACTTTTATGTTCAGGACGAAGGGGACATTGGGATGAAGCCTGAAGGTGACGATGTGGTGGAAGGTCATGGGGAAGCAGAGGTTGGTAGTGATAGTGATGGTTAATTACAAGAGGTGGATCAAGATCAAGAACACATAGAGAGTGAGGGTGAGAGAGATCAAAGCACTCAAGAAATAGATTTTGGAGATCAGAGAGATGAAAGAGATGAAAGTGAAGGAAAAGATTCAGGAAGTGACCAAATTGGTCAAAGAGTTGTTACCAGTAGGAGGCGAGAAGTGGTGGAGAGTGACTCAGAAAGATCAGAGGAGAACCAGTATATGGATAACGCAGATGAAGAAATCGATCAGGCTAGAAGTCAAAGGTATCTTTCTTATCTGTTTCAATTAAGATTAAATTTTTTTGATAGTGTCGTATACTTGCGAAAGAGGCACCTGGTGTGTCTGATTAGGATATATTTCAGAGTTCTTTGAGTAGTCTTACTTTGTAACTCATGTAAAGCAGTTTTGCTTACATTTTCGTGCTTCTCGTTTAGTTCTAGATTATGACATGGTAGCAGATTTACATGATAGAAAGATGGAAGGAACAATTGTACATCACATGTCCAGCTCAGGCCTTCATAGATATAATGACAGGGGGTGGAACTAAATACATTGATAAATCATTTTTTTTTTGCTGAAAATAGTGGCCTATCCACAGTTTTAGTTTCATACCCCTATTTGTGGTCGTTGCTCCTCGTTTAACATCACATAGATCTGCTATAATATTTAGATTATGATAAATTCAGCTGTAAAAATGCAATATACGTATATCCATGTCTGTAATTCATTGAGGGTTGCTTTGTTCTTTGACCAACACAATCATTTTCATGCATCTTTTGAATTATGAATTATGAATGACAGTAGGTCACCTGAAGAAGAGAAAGACGAAGCTCACATATCGGAGACAGCTCCTGAGATTCGTGATGTATTTGGGGAATCGGATGACGAAGAACCAGCAGAATATGATGCTGCTCAGACTAATATAAAGGATGATTCAAATGTATGCATTGATTGCTCAAAAACATTGGTTCATATTATTACACAAGTTATTGATTTCTAGAAAAATTAACCTGTTCTTGCAATAGAGATCTCCAATGGAGGATGAAGGTTACGAGAAGGATCTCAGACCAGAGGACATGCTAGCCGATGAAGAGGGTCGATATGATTCTGAATCATCGACACATTTTGTAAGTGAACTGTAAACGGGTCGAAACAGTGTCTTTTAGATGAAAAGGTGTTTGAAAGTACTTGATTCTGTTGAAAAGAAGCTAAGCAACGATCTCTCGGAGTTTAAGGCTGAAAAGAACTTTTTGGTAGGACAACCAGTTATATATGTTGATTAGATCATGCTAAATTTGTAAATAATAGAATGTCGATAGGGTCACAATATTACTTCAGAAACACCTAATCGGGTGAGACCCTTTTTGAAAGACTAGTTAAGTTAAAATACGTGGGAGTTGGTATTAGCTTGTTTTCATATTATGTTTCTGATATGATAGTTAACGGCCACATGATTACGAGTCTATACTAGAGAGTTTAGCTTACCAATGTATTTCGTACTAAATGCATAAGTGTTGCAAAAAGATTAGTTAAAATGTTTAAACGAAATACCTTCTTCAATGGATGAATATGGGTTTAGCTACCAATGTATTTTGTATGATCGATACAAAGCAAAATCTTTAACATGCATGTATATAGATATTAAAAAAGGAACATAAATTATCAAAGCAATGATTCAAACACATTCAATTATGTGAAAAAAAAAAGAAAAAGAAAAAAAAGATATACACCTAATCTTATATATTCGGTACAACACTAACGATAAAAATATATACTTTTAATCAAAAATATAAAAAATAATGCGTATTAGTGATGTATTGTTACCTTTCTTACAATATAGAAGAATATTATAAAATCTTGAATTTCTCTAGCTATTTTTTGAAGCATTTATGGTGTGTTTAAGGTTTTTTTAAAGTATTAATGGTGATCTTAATCTTTTTAAAAAGTAAGCAGGTAAAATTTCGAAAATTGAGATAGCATCCAAATTTCCGAAAATTGAGATAGCATCAGTATTCTTGTTGACCGTTCAAAATGGATGTCTACTGTGTATTTTAGCAAAATTTGGTTGATGTGCTAACGTGGGCAATCCTAAGTTTTTTTTTTTTTTTTTTTTTTTGAAAGATGAATTTCAATAGAAAAACTACCAACCCACCAAACGGGGCGGCACACACAACAACCGAACCAATTACATAATTACAAATTTACACCAATTGTCCCAAGACAAGGACGATAACTTGGTTCTATTTTTAGCCCAAAGAAAACCCAACGCTTTGATTTCTCCAAAAATGTCCTCCATCCTGGCCTTCTTACTTTGAAACTTAAGACGATTCCTCGCCCTCCAAATACACCAACACCCTATAATAATAATACCGTGAAAAATGTCTTTGGCTCTCCTCGACAACCCAACGAAATTATGAATTTCCGCAAGATCCTTGAAAGAAAAAGCATAAAAATTTTGGACCTTACACTATGAACTGATATGCTGCCACAGCCTTATGGCAAAGATACAACCCGTGAATAAATGATCCACCGACTCATCCGCGTCACCACAAAGCAAACAAGAGACATCCGCAATTGGGATATTCCTATGCCTCAAAGCGGTCGCCGTCGGAATCCTTCCCATCTCAGCCCGCCACCCAAAGATGTTGCATTTCTTTGGGATCCATTTACACCACTCGAAGACTGTGATGTTGCTGAAGTTCATATCATTATACAACAGTTTCCTTACAGCACTCACTGAGAAAGCGCCATTACCAGCCCCAATCCAAACCCAACTATCCATCGAATCTGAAAGCACAGCAACATCCAATAATGAGTTGAGCACTTCCCATTCAGACCCTTCCTCGACCGACGCAACCGACCTTTTCCAATTCCAGGCCCGCAAAATACCAGCATCCGAAATCTTCAGCCTATCACTAACCTTGCATCTTTTGTTAGAATCCAACCGAAACAAATTAGGACATACAATCATCAGTGGCAAATTCAGCAACCACGAGTCGATCCAGAATGAAATATTATTTCCATTCCCCACTTTTTCTTTAAAGAATCTTCTAAGGGGCATCCCCGACACCACCCTCCTGGACAAGACATTAACAATATTGCTCCACACACCATTTAAGGCTTTACGGACCGGGAGAAAATCCCAGCTTCTGTTGGTAACATGACACGCCTCGACAACTTCACTCCAAAGATTACCTCGTTCTTTTTTAAACCGCCACCTCCACTTAGCCCGAAATGCCACGTTAATGAATTTCAACTTACACAACCCGAGACCCCCAAACTTCTTCGGAGTGCTAACTCTGTCCCACGCCACCCAATGCATTTTATGCACCTCTTTCGACCCTCCCCATAGAAATCTACTAATAAAAGACTCCAAGTCCTTAATGACTTTACATGGAGCTTTATAAAGCGAGAAAAAGTATGACGGAAGGATTTCCAAAACAGACTTAATAAGTGTGACTTTCCCCCCAATCGACAAGCAGTCTGCCTTCCACTTAGACAAACGCGCTTCAAACACGTCATAAACCGGCTTCCAGTTGTTAATTCGATTCATGTTGGCCCCAACCATAATGCCCAAATATTTAAACGGTAACATCCCAACTTTACATCCCACTACTTTGGCTTTGTCAATTACCTCCCCCTCACGTACCCCAATCCCATAAAGACTCGACTTAGCAAGGTTAATTTTTAAACCAGAACATAGATAAAAGCACCTAAGTATTCTAACCACATTATCAAGGCAAGAAACCGACCAATCACCAATGATAATAGCATCGTCCGCGAAGAGCAGATGTGATATGACAGGTCCACCATTCGGAGTATTTATACCATTAATCAAACCTTCCTCCTGAGCCTTGTTTAGCATACACGATAACGCCTCCATAACAACAAGAAAAAGGAACGGGGAGATTGGATCTCCTTGACGCATCCCTTTCCCAAACTGAAACTCAAAAGTTGGTGAACCATTGACCAAAACCGAAGAACGAGCTGACTTAAGAATACCTCTGATCCATGAGCACCACACCCGAGAAAAACCCATCTGCTCCATAATGTCAATAACAAAGTTCCAATTGACATTGTCATAAGCTTTCTCGAAATCGATCTTTAGAATGAAGGTTTGCTTCTTGTTCCTTTTGCACCACGTTATGACTTCATTGATGATCAATGGCCCATCAAGAATAAACTTATCTTTTAAAAAAGCCAACTGAGACTTAGAAACCACCTTACCCAAAACTCTCTTTAAGCGATTAGAAAGGATCTTAGAAATTGTCTTGATGATAATCCCAACAAGGCTTATTGGTCTAAAATCGTTTAGCTCAACCGAGTCACGACCTTTAGGTATCAACGTAATGAAGGATGAACCACACCCCACACTGATTTCTCCACTAGTGTAAAAAGATTCCATAATATCCTTGAAGTCCTTTTCAAACAAATGCCAAAATTGTTTGATAAACCACATATTGAACCCATCTGGGCCCGGAGCCCTATCCTCCCCACATCCAAACAACGCCTCTTTGATTTCCGAAACCGAGAACCTCTCAGTCATAATCTCCATATCGTCCTCCGATAAACGCCTTATATTCCTACACTGAAATTTCTGACGAACAGGCCATTCCTCCAAAAACAGTTTCCTGAAAAAACTGAAGACCTCCTTCTTGACCAAAGCATGTTTAGTCACCCACAACCCTTGGATCATCAATCCCGGGATACCATTACTCGCCTTCCTACAGTTCACAATGCCATGGAAAAAACTAGAATTCTCATCGCCTTCAAGCGCCCATCTCACCCGGGACCTCTGTTTGATATCCGCTTGTTTTCTAAATTCCAATTCATTTAACACCTTTTTACTTTCAGCGTAGACCCATTCCTCTTCCTCCGAAAGACCCCTGATTTCCATCTCGGACTCTAATCTCTCGATCTCAGCTCTAGCATCCTCCTCCTCAGCACATTCATTCTTAAGCATATCATCTTTCCACCTTTTTATACTATCTCTAATTTGGCCAAACTTCTTCGTCAAAATAACATTAGGAGAGGCCACAACACCAACATCCCCTAGCCGCTGAACACACAGTTTCTTCAAACCCAACTTTAGATAACCACGAATTAAAAACTCTAAACGGCCTAGGGCCGAAATTTTTAGAGACCGTGGATAATAACAGGGGACAATGATCCGAGTGAAGACTCGGCAAGGCTCTCAAACAAGCTTCCGTCCACTTGTTGAAAAATTTGTTGCAAACCAAAACCCTGTCGATTTTACTCAGCTTCTTCCCAAAGTCCCGAATACAAGTAAACTTCTTCCCCTTCATAGAGTATTCCAACAACCCAGTATTATGAATAAACGAGTTAAAGTTCCTGGCGCACGAGTTTTTAAACGCTGAGCCCAATCTTTCCTCTGGAAAACGGACCGCATTAAAGTCCCCCAAAATAACCCACATGCCCTCAATGGACAGCACCAACGCTTCGATGGATTCCCACAAGGCTTGCTTAGCCACGACTCCCTGAGGAGCATAACATTCATAATATTAATAGCTTCATTACTACCCTTCAGCCTCCCCGAAACAAGAAGGAAATTACTCGCCTTAATCGAGGAACCCAGAGAAAAACGCCCCTTATCCCATATACTCAACAGACCCCCTGACTGTCCAACCGATCCCACAAACTCCATACAGTAATTGTTATTACCCCAAATACAATTCCCCTCAAAATTCGACAAGTTCTCAGCTTTTGATTCTTGAACCACCAAGAAATCCGCCCCATTATCTTTCTTTAATTTATTCAGCCAAGGAACCTTATCCATTCCCCCTATCCTCCTCACATTAATAGACAAAAAATTCATAATTCAAACACATTATTACCTTCTTCCACGATTGATTTCCTTACCAGACCTTCGTGATCTGCCAGCTCAGCGCCCAAAATAGCACCGATTCTAACAGTGTCTTCCACTTCCTTGTCCAAGAAAACACCATCCTTTACACCTTGCTCCACCGCCTCCTCTCCTCCACCCCCACCTATATCCTTGATACCCGAAATCTCAAATACAGGCGCCACTTTGTTAAGATCGAACGAACCTCCATCATCACACTGCTCTATATTATTTACCGACCTATTTTGTGAATCTCCCTCTTCCGACTCAACATTCTGGACTATACCAATAAATCTATCTAAATCAAATGGGTCACTATCCTCTTGTCTACTTCTTTTTTTGGGCCGGATAGACTCCATGGGGCTTGCAATTTGAGCCTTCTGATTCCTTTTTTTACATTTCTTTTTGGGCCTCCTTTCAGACTTAAGCCCAAGGTTTGAGGCTTTAAAGAAATGCGTATTGTTAACCTGACCATTGAATATTCCATCCTTAACATTCTCCTCGAAACTACACTCTTTAAAACTTTCCCCCGCCTCAATATTCATCTCCCTAATAAATGCCACCTTTTCGACTTCCACATCCTCACCCAACTCACTGGCAACATTTTCATTAACAACACCTTGCCAGTTCCCATGCAAATTATTATGTTCTACCTCTTCCCCATGCATTGATTCTCGAATTTCTCCCTCTTCCAAAAACTCATCCATCGCTTCATCTTCCACCCTACCGGCTTTCGATTTTGGGTCATGCACATTTTCCGGCAAGGATTCACCACTAATATTAGCTGTAACGGCAGCCACATCCACCTCCCTTCTGACCACCACTCCAACACACTCGGGGTCCCAATTTCCCGCTTCCTCCGTTATCCACGTCTTAAAAACTTTATTTGTCCATCTAAGGTCCACTGTTTCATTGATTTTCCTACCATCACCAACAAGAATCCCAACAAAGCCCACTAAAATGTCACCGTCCTCAAGACTGAGCTGAGATGGATAGACGATCTTCCCAAACTGACTAGCGACATCATCGAACACCTCGTTATTAGCTAGATTAATGGGTACACCATGAATCTTAAGCCAAGCCACCCATTCAAACGGCAACGGTTGACCTTCCCAAACATCCAGCACCGAGAACCACTTACTCCAGACATCCTTCTTTAAAATAAGGTCCACCACGTCATCTTTCTCATAGAAATTCAAAAGTATTGAGAGACCTCCTGCGTACACAATATCTAACCCTCCGAACCCATTCTCAGCTAACAATTTGTTCATATACGTGAGCGTCTTCAAATCCATAGCTCTACCTATCAACGCCTTGCCTCTGATCTCAAAGAACGCAACGACATTATTCGGAACTTTAATGGACCTGTATGAAGAATCCGCTTGAACACCAGAGCCCATGCTTGACTTTCCATTCAGGACTGCCCTATAAGACAACCCAACACTAGGATGAAACGATTGCACCTTAACCTTACTCTGCCGTTCCACTTCTTGTTTATCTTGCTTCCTACCAATCGGCATCGCTGGTATTTCTTGCTTCCTACCGGCCTGATCGTCCAACTCCTGCAACCCGATATTCTCCATAGCAAACTTAGCTACGTTCACTTTTAGTTTACAAAGCCCCATCGTGACTCCATTCATTCTCTTTTCCAGTTCCAAAGCATTCCTTACCTTCCTAAACGAAATGAACCCGAACCTTTTCCCTTCTTTGTCACGCTTCTTGGCAATGTACGAGCCCACAACCTCCCCATAATACCCAAGAAAATCCGACACCTCCCAAGGAGTACACCCGATAGGAAGATTAGAAACAAAGAACTTAGTCACATCCCCTACCCCCTTAGCTTCCCCTTTGTTGTATTGTCTTCCTTTGTTCCGGCGAGCCGGAACATCTTGCCAATCCTCTTCCATGTTTTTTATTTTCTTGATTTTTGTTCTTTATCTATGACTCTTCGAATTTTTTTTTAAATTAACTAGTTTTTCGAAATTAATTTTTTAAATAATAATTTTTTTAGAAAAATTAAATTTTAAGAAAAAAAAAATTCGAAATTAATTTTTGTAGAAAAATTAATTTTTTTTTTTCGAAATTTATTTTTTTAGAAAAAAAATTAATTTAAAAAATTAATTTCGAAAAAAAACTAATTTTTTTTTTTTAAATTAACTTTTAAAAAGGTCGCTTAATGTGTGAAAAGTCAACGAAAAAAGTCGCTTAAAAAGAACACATAGTGGGCTATGACACAAAGTACAGCTTTAATGATTGGGCGCCACTTTTTAAGTGCCACATGTTGCCTTCTCAATTTTTCAAGAAAAGTCGCCGGGCAACCGGGCCATTTCAGGAAAGTCGCTAATTTCGGGCCACAAAAACCTAACACTTCTAGCGACCGGGTTAAAAAATTAATTGCCCCTTATACTAATCTTGGACGGTGTTGCACTCAACATCAAATTATGTGTTGGAATGATTTTTGCAAGTTTTAGTTTAAGTGACAAAATATACGGTTAGAAACTTTGAGTAAATGTTTTGAAACCCGGTTTGATCCAGTCTGTTTAATCGGTTGAGCAGATTCAAAAGATCAGTAACACTGGTTTTATAGTAAACAACCGGGGTCTATAAGTGGAATATAATACAAACCGGTTTCTTAAAAGAAACCGGTGTCTTTACTAATATTCTAAGACCGGTCTTTTTCACAGAACCAGTTTTTCTTAATTTTTATATTAAAGAGAGTGGTTATTCTATGACAACCGGTTTTTTACACTTTCCCTACCCCATATTTTTTACAATAGGAACTGGTTATTATATAACCGGTTTCTATTAGGGGATGTTTATGTTCTTTTTTGTGGTAGTGGCAGTACAAACTTGATTAGTACTGTTGGTTGTAATCTTCAGGAGTTTCATCTTTGGCTTGATAGTACTAACTTAACTTGGTAGTACTAAGTGTGTAGACTTGTAATTCCCACCACCCCGAATTTGAATTTCTCACCGGTATTAAATTTCGAATTAACCGGCATAACACCACCACAAAATCGGGGTATTCGCTTTCATGCACCCGCTTTTGAATATCCAACACGACTACCACTTTCTCGTCCTAATACCGATTTTCACCTATCGCCAAGTGGGTCGTCGTATCATCCTAACATGGATTTCTCGCAGTCTTCCTAACCGTATGAAATGTATTCCCCGCTTCGGGGTGTTAAGCTTGATATGAAATTGAAGGATTATTTGTCAGAATATCCGACTCAACAATACTCGATTCAAAACTATCCAAGTCAAGATGTTTCGTTGGGCCAAGGTCCGGGTCACGGGTCGTACTACGGTTCCATGCCTGTTGAAGACGATGACAATGTCGAAGAGACGTCACCCGTCAAACCAAAGAAGCCTTCGAGACGTTCTAGAAAGGCGAAGGACAAAGGCAAAAAGGCCGAACTAGCCAAAAAGAACGAACCATGGACAAAGGCGAAAGAGATCGCGCTTTGTAGAGCTTGGGTTTATGTGTCGGAAAATTCCGAGAGAGGAAAAGCTATCAACAGGAATGGGTTATGGGAGGAGGTGATAAAGTACTTTGAAAAGGAAACTGGTTCACAAAGAGCGTATGACTCGATCACGACCAAATGGAAGAATATGATTCGTAGTAGGGTTGGGAATTTTTGTGGTATTATGGATAATATCAAGGATAATCATGGAAGTGGCGAGAGTGATGCAGACGATAAAGAAAAAGCTCTTAGAGAATACCGTGTGAATTACGGTCATGATTTTACATTGGAGGATTGTTGGAAATTTTTGAGGAATCATGATGCTTGGAAGAATTTTGAGATGCCTGCTTTCAGAACGAATAGTCGGAAAAAATCAAATGGTTCTACAACTACCTCGGGGTCAACAAAAGGTCCTTTAAATTTCAAAACGTGGATGATTCTGATGATGAGGAAGAGACTAGAGAATCACGACCACAAGGTCGTGACGCAGCCAGGAAGAAATCATCCTCCTCCTCTCGTGATCCACCAGAATCATTTGTTAGTTCATTAGCCAAGACCTTTTTCAAGTTCAAGCCGTCAAAACCGGGGAAAAATAAAGACATGGAAGAGTCGTACTTGAAGTTGAAGGAAAAAGAGCTAGAGATGAAAAGAGAGAAAATTGAGCTCCAACGACAACAAGTGGAAATCGTGGCCCAATCAAAACGGGAACAAGACTTGATTTTCTATAATTCAGCAATCGAACAAAATTTGCCCCCACGAAAACTACAAGAACTTTTGGATCTTAAGGCAGTAATCAAGACACGCTACAACTTAGATTATTAGTATTAAGTTATTTTATATAAGTATTTGTATAATGTTTAATTTTATATTAATTTGTTTTTAAATTATATTGTAATTTTTTATTTTAAATAACTTTTAAATTTGTGTTTAAAATTTTGTAATGTAAAAAAATAATATATAAATAAGCTTGGTCACCGACTGTGCCAATATTGGTCACTTTCTGGATTATTCTGAGAGAAAACGATTGTAGCACAGGTAATGCCTTCCCGAACTGTGAAATAAATGAACCTTAACTGTTCTTTGAAAACTTGTAACATTTAAACGACCCCAAATGTATATATGACCTCCTAACGGTATTGTACTTTGTACTTTAAAGTACTATTTTTTTGTCTTTTTTTCGATTTAACTTTTTTTTTTTTTTTTTTTTTTTTTGTAAAATTTTTTTTTTTTTTATTTTTTTTGTAGAACTTTTTTTTTTTTTTTTTTTTTTTTTTTTTTTTTTTTTTTTTTTTTTTTCCGATTTGTATACCTTTTTTTTTTTTTTTTTTTTTTTTTGTAAAATTTTTTTTATGTGTTATTTTTAAGTGTAATGTTTATTTTTTTTTTACACATTAACGTTAACGCATTAAACAACTACAATGTTTTTATTTAATTAACAACGACAACAATAAATAAGTAATGTATTGTTAATTCTTTTCTTTTTTTCTTTTTTTTTTCCGATTTGTGTACCTTTTTTTTTTTTTTTTTTTTTTTTTTTTTTTTAAATATTTTTTATGTGTTATTTTTAAGTGTAATGTTTATTTTTTTTTACACATTAACGTTAACACATTAAACAACTACAATGTTTTTATTTAATTAACAACGACAACAATAAATAAGTAATGTATTGTTAATTTAAATAATACAAACAGTTATTTACAACATCAACCACAGAGGAAAACGAATAATCCGATAGGAAGACTAAGCTTGTTATATATATATATATATATATATATATATATATATATATATATATATATATATATATATATATATATATATATATCAAAAGATAGAGTGTTCACAAAATTACAAGCTCGTCAATAATTAGTTCTAATACATCATCACTACTACTACTCTAGGATCGGTCTCTAAGCTCTTGGTTCTCCCTCATCACTGAACCAAGCTGATCTGAATGCACATCAAGTTGGTTCGCCTGGTTCGTCAGCTGAATCCAGATCTGATCCATCTCAGTAGGCTCCTCTGCTAGCGATGGCATGAAAGAAGGAGATGACGGTGTGTACTCTAGACTAGCTGCATGTACACCTGTGCTTACATCACAAGCATGTACTATCTTTGTCTTCGCATAATCTCACTAAACATGTCTATTCGATCTTCATACAAAGTTTTCCATCCGGATGCATCGGCATGTCTGTGGTACCTCCATTGTGGGTGAATAAATGGAAATGGTGAGTTTTCGTCTACCGTAAGATGAATGTAGTGACCACCCCCCATCGCCACACGGCCAATCACAAGGGGGGCAATTCCTTGTGATACATCTGGAGGAGTAAAAAGTGGAAAAGACGTAGCGCATCCGTCGTTTGATATAAGTACAACAGGCCGGTGAATCACTGTGGCAATAACCAACCCCGTGTTTGGCATACCCATCCAGTGTGCTTCTGGACAACCACTATCTACTAACCAGTTTATTCTCCTCCAAATATTGGCATACTCTACTTCTTGCCACAAACGTACATAAAACTCTTGATTAATTTCCAACTCTTGCAACAAAAACCTTCGGACATTGAGCCAGTTGTGTTGGCCTTGACCAATACCGTGGGCAACGCACCGAAACCCACAATTTCCATCACCTTCCACATCGTAGATACTTGTGATGTATCGACGGAAAAACTGTGGAAGCTGCTGCATGTAATACTCGCTCATCGGATTTCCAACGTAGAACCTGTGTCTGGGACTGCTTCCAACTCCGGGACCCATGTAAGAACTATGTCTCGCAGGTTGATTGTTCAAGTCCGGGACTTTTGTAGATCTTATATTTGTGCTTCTTCGACTTGGATCTACGTTTGGTACTTTATTCAAGTTCGGGACTTTTGCTGCCTGGGACTTTTTGTCCTTTGCGCTCGGTCGTCCACGAGTATTTTTTTGAACAGCAGGTTGACGTGTATCAACAGATTCTGGATTGTATATCCCCCTCATCTTATTTAACATATTTTTTTTCACAAACGATGACATTTTGCCAAAAACACTCCTGAATTGTTGTATGTCATCTTCACAATCAGGATCATCGTCAGAATCACGAGAAGGACCAGCTTCAGTGTTGATACTAGGCCACGGAACAGACAGGGTTCTCCAAAAAATATCAATCGTATTTAGTGGGATGGGCATATCTGCATTCATTAAAAGTGACTTATATAAATTACTGATATTAATGGGGAAAATAACTTAATAGTCACAAATTTAATATACTTACTATGAATCTGGTAGTAAAGCAGTTCATGAAAGCATGGTAGGCCATAAACTGACCGCAACTGATGAGTACAATCTTGGGCGTCGATTGACAGATGGAGTTCAGGGAAAATGAGTTGCATAGCATGCTTGGAAACTTTATACCACAATTCTTGAAATATTGGTACATTACATTTGTTCATCATCTCATTTTTGCTTCTGTTAAGAGACTCCTTTATCGTAGTTTCTTGCGAAACGAGAATCTTATCGATCGAACTCAACAACGTGTCTAAGTTGGACTGTGTGTTGCCCAAGTATAATTTCAACAACGCGTGTTGAGCCTCAACTCTGCATGTTGTTGTCTGGCCGAAGGCGCGATATTCATCGGTAATACACCCGATAAACATGTTAGAGTAATTTTGCAGCCAGTTATTCAGATACGAAGAAATATCTGAAAAAACAATGAATTAACAAAAAGTCATTCGAGTTGTTATTTATTTAATAATAATAACAATGAATTAATAATTGAGTACCTGCATGTTTGAGCAACAAATCTTGCAGGCGTTGATAATAATGCATGAATATGTCACGTGTCGGAGCTTGAACCATAGAATCCCATGTTAATTTAATGTACTCGTACTCCTTTATCGACTTGCATCTATTTCTACAATATTGAAGCACGTTTTGGTTAATGTGCCACTGACAGAGTAATTTGTGGGCGTTCGGGAATTCTACTCTGCATGCCCCAAGCAATGCTAAATCTCTGTCAGTGACGATAACACGAGGGTAATATCTTTCCTCTATCACCTGCTTCACACATTGCAATACCCATTCAAAATTAGGACCCTTTTCTTTGTCCAAAAAAGAAAACGCCATTGAAAATGTTTTGTTTGTTGAAGTTAATCCAACAATTTCAAGAAATGGCAATTTGAACAAATTGGTATTGTATGTTGAGTCCATTAGCATGATTTCCGGGAATGTACACCATAGAGCATATGACGTGGGGTGAACAAAAAATAGCTCCTCAAGCTCATTAGTGACGTCATTTACCCTCTCGTAATATGTATACCCTGAATTCTGCAAATGTGAGTAAAGGACTTGGATCGGAGTTCTATCACCTTTTAGGGCTCCACGGATCGCACTTTGTGCGTTATATATAGTTCTAATGCCCGACACGTTATCCGGATTAAGATCCTTTACTGCCGAAAGTATATGACGCGCTGGTACGTGATATTGTGTCAGTGTTTCGACCAAACCGTGCTCATCCCCCTTTAATCGCATTGCATATGGGAAACCATGCAACGACTCTGCAAGATCATGATTATGACTATCATCCTTCACCCTCAACCTCCAAAAAGATTTTGTTCTATGATATTTCGCCACCAACTTGAATGGACAATCGGTTTTAGAGGTACTGGTTTGCCGTTTTCCAGTACCTTCAGGTTCATAAATCCCGCCCTTTGAACACCGATAATTTATTTCGTACAAATAACCCTTTTCTGATTTAGTTCTTTTTTTAACAATGACAAAACCGAGCCCCCGAGCAACATTTTGGACCCAATCCGTTAGTTGCTTGTCAGTACCGAACTCCTGAAAATACATTACAAATTTTAACATATTTTATAACATTTATAACATTTACGACTTACATTTATAACATTTATATAACTTTATATAATTTTTTTACACAATTTTTTTTACACAATTTTTTTTTATAACTTATACAAAAAAAAAAAAAAAAAAAAAAAAAAAAAAAAAAAAAAAAAAAAAAAAAAAAAACTTTTTATAACTTTTTTTTATAACTTTTTTTATACAAAGAAAATCAAACTTATAACATTTTTTTTTAACTTATACAAAGAAAAAAAAAAAGTAATAAAAAATTAAAACCGCGTTTTTTACTAACCTAAACCACTACACAAGCCCACAGAAACCCAAACCCACCCTCTTATCTCTTCCCACCCACTCTCTCCCTCTATCACCTCACTCGTACTCTGGCTAACTTCTCACCTTTCTCTCTCTTACTCAAACCCTAACCCACCCCCATCCCATCCTTCTGAAATATTCTTTGTCACTCAAACCTCCACCCTATGGTGGTTTTTGTGATGTTCTTGATGGGTGGGTGGGTTTCTGTGGGCTGTGTAGTGGTTTAGGGTTATGAGATAAGACGCGGTTTTAATTTTTTAGATCTTTTTAGATCTAAAAAGATGGTGATGGTGATGGTGATATATTTCGGTGATGGTGGTTTTTCTGTGATGATGGTGATATATTTCAATTAACCTTTGTTAATTGAAAGATTTAGTAAGTAATTTACCAGATCTATTAATTTCTTATAAAACGCGTAATTTTTTTAAAATTAGGGTTTCATATATTTTGAGGGGTTTTCAAAATTACGGTGATATATTTCAATTAACCTTTGTTAATTGGAAGATTTAGTAAGTAATTTACCAGATCTATTAATTTTTTTATAAAACCCCTAATTTTTTAAAAATTAGGGTTTCGTAAATTTTGAGGGGTTTTCAAAATTATGGTGATATATTTCAATTAACCTTTGTTAATTGAAAGATTTAGTAAGTAATTTACCAGATCTATTAATTTTTTATAAAACCCCTAATTTTTTAAAAATTAGGGTTTCGTAAATTTTGAGGGGTTTTCAAAATTATGGTGATATATTTCAATTAACCTTTGTTAATTGAAAGATTTAGTAAGTAATTTACCAGATCTATTAATTTTTTATAAAACGCCTAATTTTTTAAAAATTAGGGTTTCGTATATTTTGAGGGGTTTTCAAAATTATGTTAATTGAAAGATTTAGTAAGTTTTCTATTTTGAAACTGCTTGTGTGGTTATTTGTTTAGAAGCTGCTTGTGTGGTTATTTGTTTAGAAGCTGCTTGGGTGGGTGGGTTTCTGTGGGCTGTGTGTGGTTATTTGTTTAGAAACTGCTTGTGTGGAATCTGCTGTTGGACAAAAATTGGTTTATGTGGAATCTGCTTGTGTGGTTATTTGTTTATTGTGCTTATTGTGCTAGGAATAAAATGGGCTTTATTGATTAACAAAAGCTTTGTAAGTTTCTTTCTTCCTTTAAGATTAACAAGATATTAGTTAATTGGGTGTAAACGGGTTCGGTTAACACCTTGACCCTCCATCTTGAATGGTGTGGAAACCTGCTCTGGCCAACCCCAGTCCAATTGACTGAATCTTTGTTATGTCTTTGGTGCTGATGTGCTTATTGTGCTTATGTGCTTATTGACTGAAAAAAAGGCAACAGATTTGAAACTTGGTTTTTTTTTTAAAAAAACCGAGATATGGCGATGATGATTTTAAAAAAACTTGATTTTGGCGAGGCATTTCCAAATGGAGGCAAAATAAATTTGATTTTGGAACCTTTGATGTTGCAGCCATATATGATAATAACTTGCTTATGTGAAACTGCTTATAATCTGAGCCTAATTTTATCTCGATGCTTATAATCTGAGCCTAATATAATCTGAGCCTAATGTAATATTGAAAAAGCGCAAAATTTATTATTACCTCTTGTGTGTAAAATGGTGAATTCGACATTTTTGGCTTTCACTTGCGGCTTGTGTGTTCGGTTAGTATGACCCTTCCTTTGTTAGCTGCTTGTGTGGTGCTTGTGTCTGAGCCTTCCTTTGTCAAGCTGATCAGTTTGGTTGCTTGTGTGGTGCTTGTGTGAGCATGTGATATACTGACCGGCTTGTAATATACTAACCCTCCCTACTTGTAATATACTGACCCTCCCTACCTAGCTGATTGTGTTTCACTTGCGGCTGTCACTTGCGGCTTGTGTTTTATACTGACCCTCCCTACTTGAAACTGCTTATAGTTTGAGCCTTTTGTGGTTTGTTTGTGATTGAAAGTTGGGCTGTGGTTTATAATCTGAGCCTTTTGTGGTTTGTTTGTGATTGAAAGTTGGTTTGTGCTTGAGAGTTGCTTTGTTTATAATAGAGCAAAGCTGCTGAGAATCCTGCGAAGCTGCAGTTTGAGAATCTTGATTGTTGAGCTTTTACTATTGAGCTTGTGAGAAGCTTACTATTGGGCTTGTGATAATCTTACAGGCTTTTGTATGTCATGTGTATTGCTTTGCTGAGAATCCTGCAAAGCTGCAGTTTGAGAATCTTTCTATTGAGCTTTTACTATTGAACTTGTGAGAAGCTTACTATTGTGTGGTTATAGGGAGGGTCGGTATATCACAATGCCTTCTTGTTTTTGTGCCACAAACCCATTTGAGACTAAGGCGATGACGATTATAAATCTGAGCCTGCTTGTGTGGAATCTGCTTGTGTGGAATATGGACTTGGACAAAAAGTTAATTATTTTGAGACTAAGGCGATGATGAATGTTTTTTAAAAAACCGAATGGATGGCAAAGTGATATTTTTGTCACTTTTCAACCTTCAAATCCGAGCCTACTGAAAATCTAAATATTTGTGAGTTGATTATTTTTGAGACTATAAGGCGATGACGATTATGTTTTCTAATCCGAGCCTTCCTTTGTTAGCAGCTTGTGTGGTGCTTGTGTCTGAGCCTTCCTTTGTTAAGCAGATCAGTTTGGATGCTTGTGTGGTGCTTGTGTGGAATCTGCAGTTTGGTTGCTTGTGTAGAATCTGCAGTTTGGCTGCTTGTGTGGAATCTGCAGTTTGGTTGCTTGTGTGGTGCTTGTGTGGAATCTGCTTTGTTACCTGCTTGTGTGGAATATGGACTTGGACAAAAAGTTAATTATTTTGAGACTAGGCGATGACGAATGTTTTTTTAAAAACCGAATGGATGGCAAAGTGATATTTTTGTCACTTTGCAACCTTCAAATCCGAGCCTACTGAAAATCTAAATATTTTTGAGTTGATTATTTTGAGACTATAAGGCGATGACGATTATGTTTTCTAATCCGAGCCTTCTTTGTAATAATAAAATTTTGAGTTGATTATTTTTGTCACTCTGCTTGTGTTTGAGCCTTCCTAAATATTTTTGAGTTGATTTTATTTTTGTCACTCTGCTTGTGTTCGAGCCTTCCTTTGTGTGGTTGCTTGTGTGGTGCTTGTGTGAGCCTTACTTTGTCTGAGCCTTCCTTTAAGCAACTGGGACAAAAAAAAAAGAAAAAAAGAAACCTTGGGACAAAAAAAAAAAAAAAAAAAAAAAAAAAGTTAAGTTAAGACAGTATAAGACCAAAAAAAAAAAAAAAAAAAGAAAAAAAAAAAGAAAAAGGTACAATTGGGCTGATAAAAGGACTGTGGGCTGCAAAAAAGGTACAATTGGGCTAATAAGTATTGAACAATGTTTAATTTTTATTAGTTTAAGTTTTTAATTTAGTATTTTAATGTTTTTATTTTTAGTGAATTTTAAATTTGTTGTTTAAAATATTTGAATTAAAAAAATAATAATAATAAAAATAACTTGGTCACCGACTGTGCCAATTTGGTCGTTTCTGATAATCGGAGAGAGAAAGCTGATGTGCCAGGGTAATGCTTGGTCACGACTGTGACCAGCCTAAATGGTCAACCTTACATGATTCCTTTGACCAAACAAATTTAATATCCCTACCTAAGACTGACTTTGTTAAAGCTACTGATATTTGTGAATCTGGGAAATGTGACACAGACGCGTGCAAGCCGGCCATAAATACATATGTTATGTCTAGTCAAGTACACCTCTTTATCAGGTACTTTTTCCCCACCCATGAGTAATACTTTGACTTTTAGACTTTTTTCGTGTGAACTGATCATAGTTTGGGTTTTCTTTTTATTTGTTAACGACTCATTTTCGTTCGTACTCGTGTATTTACTAGGTTTGAAAAAGCTACAACAAGACCCAAACTTGAAATATGTGAGTTCGCTTACATGTATGTGTACAGATCAAAGCAACATAAAACTATGAATCACAAACCAAAGCTTTAACGAATATGTTAGTTCCATCGGTGCTCCTTTATTTCTTCGTTACGAGCATATAAAGATAGATTATACGGCTTGGTGTAATGGTCATCCGACCACCACCTCTAATTAAGCGCCACATTATCTTTTCAACACACCACTGTACCACTAACTTTAGAGTGTGCGAGGTGTGCTACCACACAGGGCCTCAAAGTTTTAGGGGCCTTAAAATATATATCTCGTATAGTTGCGGCCTCATAGTTCATTTCCAGCGTCAAATGTTGACGATGTATGTAATTTTGTTCTCAAAATTTATTAAAACTTTGCTCAAGTGGGAGAGAAAGATGAAAAACTCATTAAAATTTAAGCTATATCGTTACAATAAATGTTTGATCATCATGTTTAGTTATCATATAAGCGGTTTTGCATATGGCCTCCACTAACCCAGCCATGACACTGAAAGAGATACCCATTTTTAATAAGTATACACGATTCTCACGAACTTGAATACGGAGTATATATTTTCTTACAAAACATTGATAATATCCGGTCAAGCGTTATCTTTCAAAGAAAATACGTGAATAATAATTTTTAAACAACTAAAAGATCCATTTAAGAAGGTATCGACTCGTTTTGAGGAACGTGACAAATTTCTTGCAAACTTCTCTCCTTGAGAACAATTTGACGAAAACATCTAAATTTTAACCCCAAAGTTGTAAGCGTGATGTTTGAACTTTAATGTTCACTATAAAATCCAAGCCTTCACAGCTAGACTAAATCTTTAATTTGTTTACTAAGAAACAAATTAACATAAGTGTTGTGTTGCGAATGGTTTGGGTAAACTCACTCTCCATCAGTATTGCAAAAAAAGGTCTACAAGGCCGATTAATCGCCGATTAGGTGCTACAAGGCCGCCGACCTTGCCGATTTGTGTAACTGGGTCAAACAAATAGGTCAACCGTGGTCAACGGCGATCAACGACGGTCAATGGTGGTCAAATTTTCCGGAAACCTATAAATTTTGTCGGAAGTACCCAAAACTCACTGTAAACTTATTTTGTTCACTTATAGTAACTGTTTAAGTCTATTACAAGTTGATTTTTAGAAAATACCTTGCTGGAAATACCTAAAACTCACCGGAAATACACAAAACTTGCCGAAAATAACTAAAATTTGTCAGTAATGCCAATCCGATTAATCACCGATTTATCCCGCCTAGACCGATTACAAGCTACAAGGTGGTCGACCGCCCGACTACCGATTCGCGATTTTTGCAACCTTGCTCTCCATTATAGATATATAGCCGTGATGTAGCCGATGAGGGATATAAAAATTAAATCAACGGAGGCTATGGAAATTAATCTTTTATTTCCGACGAGTACGTTTTTTTGGCGAGCTCATATTGCGACGATGAAAGAGTGTTTCCCTAGCCAGAGCTTGGTAACATGCTGTTTGGATTGTTGACAATTGAGGTGAAGTGATTTTTTGTTGAGATTTGTGAGAATTTGAAGGTGGATGATTTGGGAGAATTTGGATGTGATTGGGAGGCAAATAATATCCACCTAGTACTTAAAATAAATTTAAAAATTACATGAAAGGTATTTTTACCCGTTCATCAGGTTGCTGATTAAGAAACTTGAAAATTTTCTAATATTGAAACGGATTTAAGAATTTTGTTACCGGTAATATTTTTCGGAATAAATTATATAGACAATTATTTATTTTTTATTTTTTAAATATGCTGTTAATTTATGGACTTAGCCCATCTTTTAATGATGTTTCTTTAATCATGCTATTACAAGACGATAAGACTAGTTGGTAAAAACCGCGAGAAGTTGAGTATCTTTGAAATAAAATATGTTGGCGTGATGGACATTGATATTTCTAGGCATAAATGACATAACGTTATGAGTATCTTATTTGATCAGCATAACAAGTAAATGGCTTCAAACTTATGATTACTTAATCTCAAAATGGAATGATGAATTGATGATCCATCTTTATACAGGGAAAACAAACTTCTAACTTACATAATATTTACATAAAAGACCTTCCACTATCAACTATTTACATTCTGGACCTTGCTCTTTCTTTTATAAATAGAGTGTCTATATTCGAAAGTGTGTCACCATAACTCTCCAAAGAAACTCATCATCTATTTGTCATGTGATAATACTTTTTTTTTCCCCCCTTTCTATGTGCTTCCAACTTTCCTCTCAACAACACACTCACTTTCTCACAAACATACACACATCAACGACGTGTTTTTCTTTTTCTTCCAGACGACAGGGCATAAGTAACTTCGCTCGCAACCGGTTCAACCGGCTTTCGGTTGAACCAGCGGTCAAATGCAAGCTTCCGAAAGTGACTTCTCTAGAAAACCAAGGTCTTGTATTAACATCGGTGGTCTAGACTACCTTCATAATTATAGGTTAGTCATTTCTTTTTGTTTGTGTTCATTTTAGTTATTGTTAATTTGATGTGAATATTTTAAACTCAGTTTTTACATTGCATTATCTTTTTATATGTAATTTTATAAATTGTTTCGCTTTGTGCCCTAATTTTTTAATTAGGAATTAAGAATGTGGTTAACGGTTCTCTAGTGGTTATGAAAAGCCCCACCCTAATTTTGTTCTTTTGTGGTTAATATGTGATTGGAAATTATGGGTCTTTTTTAAAATCATAACTTTTGTGATCTTGGTTTTGATGTTGGCAGTCAAAGCATTGGTTTGGCTGTTTCCCGAGCCATACTACCTAGCTGCATCTTATGGGTATGAAACTCAAGATATATGTGTGGAAAACTAATCAGATCCAGTATTGGCCTTATTTTGTTCACTTTAAGATTTAGAATTCATACTTCAAAGGTTTACGTTTTATGTTCATAGAGCTATTAGAAAAATATAATAGTTCAACTGTAATGATATTTAGTAAGTCGAACCATTGAATAGTCACTACCATCTGTGCGACATGGCAATTTTTGAGCATGCATTATAGGGGGTCTCATTTATAATATAATGATATAATTGTGGTAATAAATAACTGCACTTGTAAGATGGTTATTAATGTGTTTGATTGGTATCAGGCCGTGAAGGAACTGATGAATCCTGTGAAATTTGGGCGGACAAAAAACAAGCGACATTCAGATATGTATGCTGCTACTGGAATAACACAGGTATTATATTACATGTTACATGTTATATGTGTGCCTGCCTTAAGTTCTATTTTCGCTATAAAACTTATACAAAAATAAAGATTGAAATTGGTTTATGGGGTTTTGTCTCCTTACGCGAATGGGAATTATTAGATTTGATCCCGACTGAAATTTCATCTTTTCTTTGTTGCTCGTTGGCAGGATTTCCTGGACGCGGGCCAAAGGTATATGGAGCACATGGCAAAGTTAAAAGAAGATAGCCGGTGAGGGACAAATCAGCAGAGTGGGCTGGTCATGCATTTGGACTGAGTTTCACTGACGCTATTCTATTCTTGACCTAAAGTAAATGAATTCATTTTGTATCGTTAACTTGTCATTTTATGTTGTTGTTGGTTGTCGCATTTAACATATCTTTATCACTTTAAATGCCTTTTTATAGTCACAACTTCAGAATACCTGTTACAATCATGATACAGCAACTTCAGTTACCCGGCAGGGCCAAACCAACAGCACAGAGGCTCCGCAGCAACAGGAGCCACAAAGACGATTATAGAAAGATACCAGGATTCAGACCATCTGTTTAAATTGAAACACTTCTATGTTTTTGGTGGTTGTCGCATTTAACATATCTTTATCACTTTAAATGCCTTTTTATAGTCACAACTTCAGAATACCTGTTACAATCATGATACAGCAACTTCAGTTACCCGGCAGGGTCAAACCAACAGCACAGAGGCTCCGCAGCAACAGGAGCCACAAAGACGATTATAGAAAGATACCAGGATTCAGACCATCTGTTTAAATTGAAACACTTCAATTTTTTCAATGTTTCCCTCTCAATGTCTTCTTGTGGTGTCTTCAATATATTCTATACGACCTGGTTGATGGGCATATTCAAAGCGATTGTTACAACATTTAAGAATTATATAAACCAATAAAGCAATAGAATTGAGACTCTGAGTGGTTTAGCACTCTATATAACATTTATTATTAACGAATAGGTGTCTCTATAGTGCACTTCTTATCTACTTAAGTCTATTGGTTACAACTTAAATTACAATCATCAAGTTATTGCTTAGACTAGGTTCAGAGAGTAAAGTTATTGCTCATTCGAAAACCCCCTTAAACTAGTGATCCAGTAGAAATTTGAAACGAACTTGGGTCAAGTAACCAAATGATGTTAAAGATAGTGATTCTGAGTATAGGTTAGAAGAAATTAACAAGGCTTAATTACATTTTATGCAGTCTTGGTTTAGCAAACATATAGCATAGGTTCGCTCCTTTGAACCCTTTACCACCTCCATCACATATTTTGCATTGGCAAAATACAACGTCCTTAAAAAAAGTCATGAAAAACATTTGGTTATACCAAATTGAATAAAACCAAACAATCTGGTTTCCTTTTCTAGAAAGCAAATACAAAAGCAACAACACAAATCATTTGTTGAAAATAAGTTCATAAACAGGAAATTTATGTAAATAAATTTAAGATCGCAAATGTTCAGAGTATATATAGTACAAACCCAGTTTTAAACTAAACATTGCACTTGCTCAGTTAAGATCACAACAACACAATCGGATCGTTTGGCGACTAATCTCTACGGAGTTTTTCACTCTCACGACGAACACCATTAGCATTTAGGATTATGATTTCAACTCTATCTCCCTGTAACACATAAAATATAAGGTATGTTAGGAGCAAAAAAATACACATTCTTTAAGTTTAAATGTTTGATCAATCACAACATCGTGACATTTGATTTATAGTAATAGTAGCAATAATCGGTTTCCGTGTTTAGTTATTAAACTTAAATAATGACTTTGACATTTTATAATTATTAAGGCTCAAACTAATCAATATTTGGAGAAGCACGTAAGGCGATGGGTAAGACTAGTTACTAGTGACATAAAGGGATCGCTTAAGATCCGTCATAATAAGATTTCAAATGAGCAGGGCAATCAAGAAAAGAGAAACAGATTATCAAAGCATCAGTTGAATATCAATGGTGTTTGTTACAACTTTACAACTAAATGATTAGTGAGGGAAAGAGAATTATACAAACCAAAGCTAAACAAATGAAATAACAAGCGAAGTATTTAAACTGGTTTTGGGCGGGAAAATCAGTTAGGAGGAAATAGCTGTTGGAAAACACACGTGCTCCTCGCGTGCCTAGTATTTAAACTAGCCACATGCCCCTCACGTGCCAAACGGCTATCCCCTCTTAATCACATGTCACATAAATGATTATTTTCCTAACCAACCCTAGTTATAATAAACTGATTATCTGATTTTGATTCTTCAAATCACATTAGTCACTTTGAAAACTCACATTCCAACTCCATGTGTAATACCATTGATATCATGTGATTTAGCTCCATTTGTAATTGTACCTTTTGCTGATGCCACAATGAATTGGCATTTTTAATTGTGGAGGTTCCTCACATTAGTCGATTTTGGTTACTTTTAATTGTAATTGTACCTTTTGCTGACAGCATTTCAATGTATAAGACTGCTATTGCTAACTTTCCACAGACTGAAACATGCGAACTTTTGATTGTGGATTGATCTATTGATAGCTTGAGAACAGGCACAAGAAGTTTTTGGCATACCTGCATTTAAGCACAAGCAAAATGCAAACGCAGCCTTTCTTCCTATTCGATTGGCATCAAAATCAAAGCTTGGGTTGAGCTTATTCTGCTTTATATCCTTTCCATCTGGCGTATATTGGTTCCAAAGTCATCAAGCTCGAGAGCACAATGGTATATCATCATACATAAGAAACTGAAGCAAATCCATAAAAGACAAGATTCATAAATTCATAAAACCTAATACACGGCTTAGTTTAGAAAAGTACACATGTGATCAAGCTATGACATCAATATCGTAGATATGAAACTCGTGCCAGTACATAATATCGATCAGGAAACAAAGAAACTACTGTCTAGTCAGAATTGAAGAAGTAGAATAGTCCACCTCTTCACCTTTTTCTTATCCTTCTTCTTCTTCTTCTTCTTCTTCGTCTTCGTCGTCGTCGTCATCATCTTCTTCTTCTTTAAGCTTATCAATCAACTTTGAAGTAGTGGTATCTAGCAATCCGGCTGCTACTGAATCGTGTAGCCATGAGAACGTTAAAACATCAAGGCGGTGATATGTTTCAGCCATTGTGTGTAGAAGCGTCTTTACATCATCATAGCACTTGCTCTTTAGATATCCTTGAATAAGAGAATTGTAAGTAAGAGTAAGTGGCAGGATACCACTCTCTTCCATCTTAAGAAACAAGTGTTTTGCATCCTCCATCAGACCTTCCCAACAGAAACCAGCAATCATCGCAGTATATGTGTGGCAATCAGGTTTCATACCTTTGACACTTAGGTCCTCGAAAAGTTCCGTTGCAATATGACACTTCTTAGAAATGAATGCAGCACGAATAAGGAAGTTGTAGACAGAAATATCTGAATTAAGCTTGTCATCATCACCCACAAAATGAAACAAAGAGAGGGCATCTTCGAAACGACCGATGTGGTGAAGATCATCTAGAATACAAAAGTAAGTGGATTTATCCAGCATTTGACCTTGTGCACACAGGTCATCAAGAACTTTACGTGCCTCTCCAGAACGACCAACCCTGAACAACCTGTGTATCATGATGCTGTAAGTGTCATGATTGGGATTGAAACCATGTTCTTTCATTTCAAGATAAAGAAGCATAGCCTCATCCATCATTTTGGTATCGCAGTAGGCTGTTAAGAGAATGGTATAAGTAGCAGCATCAGGGGCGGCGAGATCTCTTGACACCATTGAATCAAAAAGCGACCTTGCTTTGGTCAATTCCCTCATTTTGCAGTGATATTGTATAAGTGCATTGAACGTGATGACGTTTGGAGCAATACCTCTTTCTTGCATCATGTAGATAGCATGGTGGGCTTCTTCAATCCTGCCTTCCTTGCAAAATGCATTAACTAGAATATTGAAGGTTTCGAGATCCGGAGAGATATCTTTTGCAAACATTTGAGTTAGCAGCAGAGAGGCTTCGGACCAGCAATGGTGCTTACAAAGGGCAGAAATCAAAGGATTGTAAGTGACAACATCGGGCGAGGAAACCATTCCTTTGAGAAGTTTTAAAGCATCATCCAGCATCTTTGAAGCAAAAGAGCCCTTTGAATTATTTATAGAGAAACTGCAAAGGGCTTTAATGACAATATTGTACAAAACTGTATCTGGTTGACAAAGTTTATCTTTGACGAGCTTTTTAAACAACCCGTGTGCCTCACAAATCCTATTTTCAAGAATGAGTCCGTCGAAGAGTGGCTTAAAAGAAACAACACCTTTCTTGTTCTTGAGGAAATAATAATCATGCCTTCTAATAACCTCCAAAATCCTAACGAACTCATCAGCCCAAGGCAGAGGACGTTCATGTGTCATTTTATTAAACAAATTCAACGCCTCATTCAATTTTTTATCATTTGCAGATTCAACATTATTATTGTTACTCAGTAAAAAAGAACAAGAGCGAAAGCCTAAACCTAATAACTGGGAATTGGAAAAGGGGGATTTAATGGAACAATTACCTCTGTAATTGCGTTTTATCAAAGTATCAACAACTAAATTTGCTCGACTCAACCTCATCATCTTCAATAGCATTTCGTTAACGCTCAGTTCTCGAGTTTTTTTTTTTTTTTTTTTTTTAAAGAATGGAAGGGGATGTAATGGGAAGGGGAAAAGTAAAGAATGAGGCTATGAAGAAATTGAGTTTTTATTTTTAGTTGCAAGGAAAGGAAAGGAAAATACCAAAATTACAAAGATACCCTCAAAACATATTTTTATTTGTGTTGTTGTGAATGGTGCTGGACTATATTATATGCTCTAAGCAAGGTTTAATTAATACATAACTTAATCAGGTGCCACTTAGTCATATCATTCGAGTTCACTAATCATAACAAATCTAATCGAATATCATTTTAAACTTACTACATGTATCTATTAGAATAACAAATAACACATCTATCAATCTATAAACAAATATCCTAAATGTTAATTTGTTAGCTGGTCTGATCTCGAACTGGTGTGTTTAAGATTTACGATATTTGTTAGTAGATTGACAGACGTGCTGGACTATATTATATGGTGCTGGACTATAAAAATTAAAAACAAATAGAAAAAATTTAAAGACCATTAAAAATACAAAGATGCCTACTGCTACTGTATTAAAATAAATTCATTTTTTATTTATTTAGGCATTTGATCGAACAATAGATATGGACTATATTATACGCTTTAAGTATATTATACGCTCTAACAGATATGGTCAGCTGGAATCTAAACAAAATGGTGCATTAAACGAGTCCAACAAATCTTCATTCATCAATGGTGTCCGACGAGTCCAAAAATATAGAGTAAATTGCATTTTTGGTCCTTGTGGTTTGGCCAAATTATAGGTTTGGTCCCTATCCTTTCAAAAATGCGGCGGTAGTTCCCATTTTGAAGTTTTGATTGCAAATACAATCCCCCCCAAATCAATGTGAAATGACCAAATTACCCATGTTTCATCTTTACAAATAAAGGGTATTTGGTAATTTAACTTTGGACAGGGACCAAAGATGCAATCCAAACTTCAAAATGAGGACTACCGCTGCACTTTTGAAAAGATTTGGACCAAACCTGAAGTTTGGCCAAACCTTAGGGACCAAAAATGCAATTTACTCTTCAAAATTTTATATTTATAAAGTTGAGTTATTTTATATATTATTGTGAAACAATAAAGAAAAGATAAAGACAACACAAAAGATTAAAGGAGAAAGAATAAATAACAGTATATTATTCATCTCACAATTGAGGTATATATAGTGTTACAAGGTGGAGTATCCTCAAAGAAAGGATCTCATAATTATAGTAAAAGATATCTCTTATTACATTAAAAGGATATGGACATACATTTCATAATTATTTATAACACTTCCCATTGGATGTCCATTTGAAGATTATGCCTCGTTAAAACCTTACTATATAAAACCCAGTGGGTCAAAAATCTAGTGAAGGAAAAAGAGTACATAATTCCTTCATACGCTTAGGGATGTTGCCTCGTAAAAAACCTTACCAGAAAAAACCCAGTGGGGACAAAACCATAGTCAAGGGAAAAAGAGTGCAACGCGTATTTCCTTCCCCTGATGATCACATCACTTGAGCTTCGTAGATGACGCACCACAATATCATAAACCAACTTCATTAACATCAATGTAACAAGTGTCTTGATAGAATAATATTTTTGCTTCTAGCATGAATAAATTTAAAGTAAATGGTATATTATATCATGCATGTCACTTTTAAGTAGATATTGTGATCATATCTTTATAAGTTAAAAGGGGTATTTTCAACATCATGTGACCTCATAAACATGAGCGTCATATATCCATATAAAGATATTTATCATCTTTCTTTAGCTTTCATGATGTTTAAGGATTTCATCCTTAAAATGTTCAATTTGTAAACTAAGACAAACTTTGTCTTTTATTTCAAATTTAGTTTCTAAGCATTCAATCGCCTTCATAAACTTTCAAGGAGTTTCATTGACATACCATAGTCAAATCCATATATCTTTATAAAATTTCATAGGCAAACATAATCATTTCATGTCCCATTTTAACAAATATTGACTAAGGGTGATTGTAACAATTATGTTCATATTCCTTGATCTCATACAATGATTTATTCAGTTTGATCAGGTTGTATACTCAAGAATTTTTTTTATATGCTTCAAGCATTTTAAATAACGAGACATGCTTCATGCATTTTATATCCTTTTAGGAATCTCAACATCCAATGAGCACTTACTCATATTCTTTTAGGCACATATCAGTATTTCTCATATTGCCAGACATATATAATATCAAAATACTTATTGGATCCACCACATGAGATCATGTCTCATTATTATTTTCACGTCTTTGCGAAAATGTAAATTCAGCACATTAATTTCGCTTTCTTATAAAGACATATATTAATCCAATAAGTTTACACATTCATGTGTATGGACTTCAATTCCCATATGTCTCATCACAAGAGACTTCAATCTTTCACTAGTTACTTGCGTCTTTACATTATGGCCAATCATTGCACTTCTTGCAGGATTATTTCCAAGATCCTCACTGTTATTATAGCGCTATTTTGTGATAAATTCGTTATCTTGCGCATCATTAGATACGATAGTACTATCGACGTTGATTCAACTCTTTTCGATTCCACATTTTACTAGACATTATATTTATTGAGATCTCATAGTTTTAAATGTACGCGAGGTTCTTTTAGAATCTTCTTTGTCTAGTGTCTCAGTACGAGACTATTATGGGTCTTTATTACCTCGATATGACCATCTTAACTTCTTGCTCCATTTATATATCATTCGAGGATTTATATTTGGAATCGATTGTTCTATCACGCAATAGGCGTGCCATAGAATCATTAACAATCATTGGTTGTCCAGTTGGGACACAAATATAAGTTGGAGCATTAGCAGCGTATAAAAGATCTAGTTACTCTGTTTAGGTCACCAAATATGTCTGGCATTTTCTAGATCATAAAAATGGATTACACTTTGAACTTCAAGTTCATATCCATTAGTGTTGTGAGGATCAACATTTACATTATTTATAATTCATTCCAAATTCTTGCTGCTTATTCTCTTCCCCTGAATGAATTATCATTCTCAATATCTCACATTTTGCGTTGTGGTGGATTCACTATAAGTCGCATAATTGCATGACTTTTAGATGGGAGATAGATGGTTCGTGACCGAAAAACCATTAAATGGGAAGGAATCATTATAAATTTTGGCATGATGCAAATTCATGTTCTATCATTTAAATAACATGCCCCATAAACCATTAATTTTGCTCTCACAATTATTGGCTTTGTAATAAAATTGATAACGTTTATACGAAAGCATTTCGCTTACGAACATGAACTACAAATGTTCAACACTTGTTCCAATAATTACCAAATACTTGGAATTTCTAACCACCATTTCCAAAAATATAATATGGAAAAACATGCTCGTATTCTTGTAAGCGGAGCCACTAATCACGCTAACTTCATGTTGCGTCTTTCATGATCATTTTGACGATGCATTGATTTTAAAATCAAAATGATCTAAATGGCACTTGTATAGGCCTATATATATCTCTTTTGGATATTTTCCAAAATATAAGGGAACGAGCCCTTACTTTAATTTGATGGTGGTAGGTGAAGTATTAACTTTTATTGAGAGCAATAAAGACAATGAAAAAATCATTGAAGAAACTCATGGTTCTTTTATATATTCGCATCATCATTGACTCGGGATGGTCCAACCGGTCATGCCTCATAATAATATAATTTTGGCACATAAACTTATGTTATGGCTTGTCGAGGAAAATGCAAGAGAATATAATGCATCATTAATATGAAATTTCATTCCTCATAACAAGTTTATATTTTCTTTTACAGAGCAAAATTGTGTTTGCATAGATTCTTACATCTATGAATATAGTGTGTAATATCTTTGACACACTTGTATTTTGCATACATCACATTGCATTTTACATGAATCACATTTTCGTTTGCTCCTTTTTTATTTTGCCACTAATAGTGGTTTGTCAATTTCATATTACTTTGACCATATCCTTTACCATGATAAATGATCTTTAGACATTTATCATTATATTTTCACATTCACTAAGGGAATGGAGATCTTACATTGATCATTTTATCACATTCACTTGAGTGAATGGAACAAATTTATTGATCGGGTTTATGTTGTTTGTTCAAATACTCATTGCTTTGTTTGGCACAAGAAGAACTTGTATCAAAGCATCGTTCTCGATATATGAGCATATCGAGGCATCAACCATCTCATCGCATATTTTCGTATCATTTAGATGTAATATTGAATATTGCGAAATTGTGCTCGTGAACACTTTTCATGTTTTACAACACGAAGTGCATCAATTATAACGCGCACTTACAAGAATTTCTTTCACTTGATGGTCAAATAATTCTTTTAGATTTTACCATAATTTTGACAGATTTTCACCCGTTGAATATTCTATTTCTATACGTTTAAGAATTTATTCTTAAAAAAAATTGGAACTTCACAAAAATTTCGACTTACATTTTCTCCTTTGTTTATAGTCTGACAACATACACGAAAATGCTCACGTTCACAATGAAGTTGTGTCAAAGCCACCAAATCACATTTTACAACATTAAGGTTTAATGGCATATAAAATTAAAAATCATACTATTGGATTTTCAATATAGACAACTAACTATTATACTAACAATTAAAGATTGGGTATTGATATCTACACATAAATTATCTTCGAGCTCAAGTAACATGTCAAGAGTGCAAACCAAGGCTTTAGTCCTACATAGTAAGAATCAGTTCAAGATTTTTTTTCTTCATAATTTGCACATAGCACTGAACATCGTGAAGTATAACATATATCATAAATTCATATGCTTCTTTTATTAAAAGGAATCAAACACATAAAACTATTTTATCTATTATAAATCAAACAATTCGGCATCGTTATAACAACATGCGAATAATGAACCAAGTAAAAGGTTAAATCATCACTATTCAATTTATCACAAATGACCTTTCAATTTTATAGATGCCATAACTCAATTATATCAGACATAAAAATACGTGTATCTCAATACAAACATATATCTGTGTAACACAATATTAAAACTCTTGCTAATCACTATAAGACAGCTCATCACCAATATTCAAATAAAAATATCTCATAGTACTATTTCATACACGCAAACTTTATTTCTCAATTTTCATCAATAACCAACTATATGATGCAACACATATATATTATTATTTTAGAAAAAAATTAATTGTTTCATTATAACGAACTAATACATCGAATATGCAAACATAACTATAAAATAGTTGGTGACTAAAAAAAATCAAATACGGTGACTTTAATAACAATTACATGAATATATACCTTAATGATCGACCATACATGCATGTAACCGTTTTAATCTAGAGTAAACCTCATTTTTGGTCCTTGTGGTTGTACCAATATTTCACTTTTGGTCCAAAATTCAAAAAAAGTTTGATTTTAGTCCAAAAGTACACGTGGCTTGCAATTTTGGTCCAAATATTAACGTTTCCGTCAATACGTGTGTCATGTGAGAAACACGTGACTTATTCATTATTTTATTATAAGTTCACAAGGGTATGTTGGTCCTTTTACGGTTCCTGCTAATTGAAAGTGGGTATATTACCCTAAAAACATTGATTTCACATATGATCCTCATACTTCACACGATCAAAATCATCCCAAAAAAAAAAGCCCTAATCGAGAAGAACCCTAAATGTTGCTTTGTCAATGGGTATTGAGACCTGTTGGTCGTACACTTGATCCCTACAAAGTCTACAGTAAGTTACTTATGTTATTGTAATTTAGAGTTGATGGTTGTATTGGGGGTTTAATGGTTTGTACAAATTTGTCAATGTTGGGAGTTTTAAATCATCTTTTTTGTTGCAACAGGTCAATTTCCAACTATTTTCTCCCTAGAAATACACCATGGTGGTTACTTTACTAGGTCACCAAAGCGTGTCTACAATGATGGAAATGTAAGTTGGTTTGATCAAATTGATGCAGATGGGTTTTCAATTGTTGAAGTAAAAAGTATGTTAGCAGGCTTAGGTTATGTCAATCAGAATATGCAATATTGCTATAAAATTCCAAATGGCAATTTAGATACTGGTCTTTATATGTTACACAATGACAGTGATGTTTTGGGGTTGATAAAGCATGTTGATAAGTGTAAACTCATTGAGTTGTATGTTATGCACCCTGTTGACCTTCCTCAAGTACCTGGCCCAAATGAGGTTCCTAACTTAGAAGATGACTTTGATCCATTCTTTTGTGACCTAGACCCTAAAAATGGAGAGTCAAGTGCTAGGCCTAAGCAAACTGACCCAAATGATAATCCCAGTGTTAGTGAACCAAACAATGCAGATACTGTAGTTAGTGATCATAGTAAACAGAGTGATGGTACTGAGGAAAGTTCTGATAGTTATGATAGTGATGACAGTGAAGATAGAGATTTTGATATGGAGGGGGAAAATAGTATTGGTGATTTTGAGGTTGATATGGAAGATTTTAGGAAGCACACTGATGCTAATGTTGAGTGGGTAGGATGTAATGAGGGCCAAGATGAAACAGTTGAACTAAATGAACCATGTTTAGAAGAAGAAGACTTGGAAGCTTTTGGAAGTGGCACTGATTCAGATGATCCAGAGTGTAATAGGAAAAGAGCCTTAAAAAAGTTAGCAAATCAACACAAACCTGTAGATGGGAAGTTCTATAGTGACAACTTTTTTGTCGGGCAAACTTTTGGTAACAAAAGTTTGATAAAGGAGATGGTTACAAGAATTTCAGTTGAATCAAGAAAGGATATATACTTGAAAAAGAATGATAAAACCAGGGTAAGGGCAGAGTGTAGAGGGATTGTACCTGTTTTTAGTGAATCTCAGTTTGGGCCTAGTGGGCCAACTGGATCACAGGTTGAGAAGCCCAAGAAGGTTAAGAAAAAAAAGACACCATGTGCTAGGGCTAGTGGATCACAGATTGAAAACCCTAATGTCAATGTTATAGATACTCAATCTTGTCCATGGCTGCTACATTGTTCAAAATCAAAGGAAGAAACTTGGTATGTGAAGATCTTTGAAGATAACCATACTTGTTTACAAACAAGAAATGTGAAAAGGTGTACAGCTCAGTTTCTTTCCAAAGTAGTACAAGAATCAATAAAACCAAACCCCAAGATACCTTTAGCTGCTTTGAAAGATCAAATACAACAGAAATATGAATTAGGTGTTTCAAGTACAAAAGTTTTTAGGGCAAAACAAATGGCAAAAGATAGGCTTGAAGGGGATTACATCCAGCAGTATGCTAGGTTAAGAGACTATGCCTTAGAATTGCAAGCACAAAATCCAGACACAACTATAAAGATTGATGTGGATAGAAACTGTGCACCAGGTAGTCCAACAAGGCAATTCAGAAGAATCTATGTATGCTTGGGAGGTTTAAAAGGTGGATTTAAAGCTGGAAAGAGAGATCTCTTGGGTCTTGATGGTTGTTTCATGTCTGGACCATATCCAGGACAGATATTGACTGCAGTGGGAGTTGATCCAAATAATGGGATATATCCCTTGGCTTATGCAGTGGTTGAGTCTGAAAACAAAGCAGCTTGGAAGTGGTTTCTAGACTGCCTAGGAGATGACTTGGAGCTATTCAAGAATTCAAATTTCACTTTTGTGACAGATAGACAAAAGGTACTTACTAAATTATTTTCAATGCATTTATTTTGTTATTCATGCACTGCACCTATTATAATTTCATTGTATTTGAACTTGTGTGTCAGGGTCTTATACCTGCCCTGCAAGAAATGTTCCCAGCAGCTGAGCATAGATATTGTTTGAAACATATCTATGACAATATGAAATTAGAATGGAGGGGGCAACAATTTAAAGAATTGTTGTGGAGGTGTGCAACATCACCTACTGTGCAGTTGTTTGAAAAAAACATGGATGAAATTAGAAAAACTAATAAGGAACTTTATGATTGGCTGAAATTGATTCCACCTCAACATTGGAGCAGGTCTCATTTCTCTGGTAAGAATATGAACAATATTAATGCTAATTAATGTTAGACAATTATGTTGGTATTGTTAACTAATGTGTTGTCAATGATTTTGTCAATATAGGAAGACCAAAGTGTGATGTTCTGTTGAACAATATGTGTGAGGTTCTCAACAGATAACTATTAGATGGCAGGGATAAGCCCATCATCAGTTGCCTAGAATTCATTAGACACTATCTTATGAAAAGGATAGTCATTGTGCAACAAAAGATCAGCAAGAGTGATGGACCTCTTACACCTAATGCCAAAAAGATGTTCAATTTCATTAAAAAGAATGCTGCTGATGTCATTGTTACATGGAATGGAGGAGATAGATATCAAGCAACTGGTCCTCATGGAGATCAATGTGTTGTGAACATGAATCAGAGGACTTGCTCATGTAAGAAGTGGGAACTCACAGGAATGCCATGCAAGCATGCAGTGGCATGCATCTGGGACATGGCTAGCAATGGGATGGACCCTGGAATACCTGAGACTTGGGTAAGTGAATGTTATTGGTTGTCTACTTGGCAAGAGATGTATAGGTTCAAGGTAAATCCAACTAGGGGACCAGATATGTGGGAAAAGTCATCAAACCCAATCACAATAACACCACCAGACTATCACCCACCTGTTGGTAGACCACCAAAAAAGAGGAGGAAAAGTGCAACTGAGATATATGATAACATGGTGAAAAATGGTCAAAGGCTAAGTAGGCAAGGTAAAAGTATAACTTGCAAAAATTGTGGTCAATCAGGTCATAACAAAAGATCATGCAAAGGTCAAAGATTCAAGCCATCACAACCATCTGCAAGTGTTAGACAACCTGCACCAACTCATAGGCCATCTGTTGTTAGGCCATCTCCACCTGTTGTTAACCCATCTGCAACAAATGTGAACCCATCTCCATCTGTTGTTAGGCCAGCTGCACCAACAAGGAGCTCACCAAGAAAAAGGACTGCAAATGGTTTTTTTAAAGGCTTTGTTATGTAAGTCTGTTATGTTTGACTTTGTTAAGTTAAACAATCTTTTGTAAGACTGTTATGTTTGAATTTCTTATGTTTGACTTTTAAGTTAGTCTTTCATGTGTTATGTAAGGCAGTGTTATGTTATGTAAAACTTGGTAATGTCTATTTGTAAGACTTTGTTATGTTTGACTTTTATTAAGTGTTATTTACTTTTGTTAACTGTGTGTTCATGTTGGAAAATTGGTTATGTTTGACTTTGATAAGTCAAGTATGTAATTTACCAAACCAAAACAGATAACATTTATAATTCATTAAATAAACTGCCATAGCATTAACATCACAAGTACATTATACAGCTGAAAATTAGGTTCACGTATTATACTAGAATGTTGACTTTAAAAAGTCAACATTTTTATTTATGGTCATGCAAACCATCACAAGTACATTACAGCTGCATTACAATAGCAACTTCATTTCATTCATTCATTCAAAGTACTTCATTACACAAAATTCACAACTACATTTGGACTGCCATTAAACAAAAGTCACAACTACATATTGACTGCCATTACAAGTCAACCCAACTAAAATCAAACTAAACCCTAACATCATTTGAAAACATATAAAATGACGACAAATACCCAACTAAAAACTAACATCATTTTCAACCTTCTTATTGTTCCACGATTTTCAGCAACAATAGCTTGTGACTCATTCATGTTGCGTAATAACCCAGGAATGATTTGCACAGCTCGATTACACATTGGTGGATCATACCAATCAATAATCCCATGATTGGAACCCTAATTAAAGCATATTTCAAAATTAGGTCAAAATCAAAATTGGGGAAAATATAAATTCATATAAATTCATTGCTTACCCTTTTAGCACAACAGTAGAAACGTCTTCCTGGATTAAATTGTGTCCATGAAGTTTTTATAACCGCTGGTGAGCCACAGCGAGGGCAACGAACCATGTTTGGGTTTTTTTTTGTTCTCAAAAAATGGGGGAGGTGAGTAGCAAAGTGGGTGGGTTTGTATTTATTATAAAAGAGGAATAAATTTATTAGTAGAAAGACACTTATGCCCTCACGTGAGTGGAACATGTAAAAGCCAACGGTTATATTGACGGAGACGTTAATATTTGGACCAAAATTGCAAGCCACGTGTACTTTTGGACTAAAATCAAACTTTTTTTGAATTTTGGACCAAAAGTGAAATATTGGTACAACCACAAGGACCAAAAATGAGGTTTACTCTTTAATCTATGTTAGCTAGTAAGAAGAATTGCAAACTTTTTGGCCTAGTAAGAAGAATTGGCGTGTAACCGTTTAATCTATGATTTAGCAAAGATTTCATATATCACCACATTAAAGGCAAGAAAAAATCGCATATAGCACAAAATTTATTAATGTATATCTATTTAACAATTAAAGGCACGATTGAGTTTCGACATAACCCGTGAAGATCTTTAATTTAAAAAAAAAAAAAACAATAATCATATAAGAATCATAATTAAAATTTGCATATTACGTCACAATATATATACGCGACAGTAAATTCCTTTGTCAACAGAACGAACATGTGATCAATATTTAAGATCAAGTACTTAACCAAAACAACTAATAATGATAGTCATAATACTATATCGTAAACAATGTTAGATTACGTTGAATATTGGATTAGTCTCACATTAGTGTTTAAACGACACATATATATATGGATGTTTAGTAAGTACATAAAGTTTACTCAAAGTCATCAAGTAGTACGTACATAAACAGAGCATTAAAAATGCAATGAATTGAATAATTAAACAATTAACAATAATAGAATTTGAGGTTTTATAAAAAGAAACATATAACAATAACTTGAGGTTATTGTATTTTAATTTTATCATTGTAATAGAACTTGACATTCTATAATAATCATAACACAAGGTTATGATATATTTTGATTCTTTTAAGGAGATTTAGATTCCAAAGTGAATATAACCAAATCAAAAATCGTAGATGCCAACTAAAATTAATATACACAAAACAAAGGTATGAGAAATTGTATATAGTCTTTTAGAAATCAAACTTATGGTGACACGTACGTATCTATTCTCATCAGTTAGTACTAGCAGGGTACCCGCGCGTTGCAGCGGCGGGTACCCTGAATAAAATTTTCTGGTGAATCATGTATTTTAGTTAATTATGTTCTTTTTGACAATAAATTTACGGATATCAAGAATTTCGTGTAGCCCGTGCCCGTTCGGGCTCGAACCCATTGGCCCGTGCCTGTTCGGGCTCGAGCCCGTTTGGCCTGCGCCCGTTCGGGCTCAAGCCCATTTGGCCCATTGCCCGTTCGGGCTTGAATCATGTATTTTAGTTAATTATGTTCTTTTTGACAATAAATTTACGGATATCAAGAATTTCGTGTAGCCCGTGCCCGTTCGGGCTCGAACCCATTGGCCCGTGCCTGTTCGGGCTCGAGCCCGTTTGGCCTGCGCCCGTTCGGGCTCAAGCCCATTTGGCCCATTGCCCGTTCGGGCTTGAATATTTGTATAATGTGCTTTTTTATTTGTATTAATGAAATTTAATGCAGGAATTGTGTTTAATTTGGTTGTACAGTATGCTTGATAATTTGTATTTCTTATGTAAGGGGTGTTTTAATAACTGTATTAATTATATTTATTGACCAGTTAATTAATTGACTACATTAAATAGCATTAATGTGGTGTTTTGTTGTACAATATGCTTCTTGTCATGTACGTCTGAAAATTATGTGCATTAAAGTGTTGTACACTATGTTTCTTTTCTTGTAAGTAGTAGTCATTATAGTCATTAATAACATTGACCACTTTAATAGCATTAATGTTGTAAGTCTGAAAATAAGTCTGAAAATTACACCATGCTTATTTTGTTGTACACTATGCTTATTTTGTTTAAAGTTCTGAAAATTGTGTGCATTAAAGTGTTGTAAACCATGCTTAATTTCTTGTAAGTCAAAATTTTGGAGAGAGAGTGCTTCCTCCATTATATGTAGTATAGATTAGAAAAATAAATACATAATATTAATGTGCATGCTTTGTAATTAATGCTCAGCGGCATAAAAATAAATGTTAGATCAGCACATAATTAACTAATATATTGTTACCTCAGTTTTGATGTAGCTTTCAAATTTGATTGTACCTTTATCTCTCGTGTAGAGATATACGCTGAAGTAAAGCATCGTAAACCTTTACGATTTATTTAGAGCTTCCATTGTCTTTTGAGCAATTCGTGCTGATAACGTATTGTGAAACAATAAAGAAAAGATAAAGAGAACACAAAAGATTAAAGGAGAAAGAATAAAGAACAGTATATTATTCATCTCACAATTGAGGTATATATAGTGTTACAAGGTGGAGTATCCTCAAAGAAAGGATCTCGTAATTATAGTAAAATATATCTTTTATTACATTAAAAGGATATGGACATACATTCCATAATTATTTATAACATATATTATAATCTATCATTCCTGATTAATTCTCACCACACATATCCTTTGATCTAATAGTTTAAATCAAGGATAAACTGCAAAAAATTCTCCTTCTTGTTTCTCATTTTCGCAAGTTTTGTCCCTTAAAACTTATAATTGCGAATAATGTCTTCGTGGTTTCTACTTTGTTGCGAATAATCTCTTTTGGCTAACGATCGTTACAAAACACTGTTAGTCAAAGTCAAACGCCATGTGAAATTACTAATTTACCCTCCTCATCTTCAGAAAATTCTATTAACCTCGTTTGTACGTTTACTGCAAATATGCAAAATGGCTGATTTACCCTCCAATCCTTGAAGGACAAAATTTGCGAAAATACTTTTATATGAAACTGCTTCATTTGAGGGTAGTTTCTTCACCTAACAACTGATACAAACGTAAAAACATTGTCTATTCGTCTAACACACACAAACATAAACCCTAATTGCTTGATTAGTCTGCACAAATGTTAGTTTTGTGGACATAAATTAGTAGTTGTGTGTTAGGATCGAACTCGAGATCACGAGATTCCACACTTTACGTATGAAGAGTTAATGAATAATAATTATTTATAAAACATTATATTTAATTATTAATAACACAAAATATATAACGACCGTTAGTATTTAACGGATAATGAGTAACGACCATTAACTAAATAAAAGGAAAGAATTATAGAGTGATAATTGGAAATTCGAGAGGGTTCCGGATCCCTCTTTTGGGACCATAACCGATCGATGGGGATTGGGGTAACCCAATCCTTCACCAACTTGGACTCCAAGTTATCTGACCTATATAAACAAACCTAAGTTCATTGTTTTTGGTACCTCTTTTGTACACAATACCTTATGCTTTCTTATTTTCTTTTGTCTCTCCATAACCGATCGTACAAACACCCCTATTAGGGATTCGATCGAGTTTTTTGCTTAAAACAAATTGTTTGGTTTTGTTTTGTGTTCTATTACTAGCATAACGTTTACTTGATATTAGTACGTGTGTATAAGAACGTGATTCAATCACACTATTGATTGAATCTTGGATTGAATTACAAAACGGTAAGGGGTAATTCATATAATCCATATAAACCCTAATTAGGGTTCATTGATTGAAGAATTGCTTGGAATTGATTCTTGTTTTGCTAGAATCAAAAGGTATGCATACTTTTATGTTTGGTTAATTAATTTACATGTTATATGATTCTATACGCTTCCGCATTTGTACTTGATATTTATTGTTTATATTTATGAGTAGTCATGTTATATAATTTCAACAGTCGCATCAAGAGCCATTATAATGTTTAATTAATACCAAAACACATAAAAAAATGAATTTTGGATTTGGTTATACATGTTTGGTCGATTTAGGGTTTATGCATATCGAACCCTAATTTTTTTTAAGGGCCGATTGCCTTTAATTGATTTTTAGGGTTTTAGCTATGATATTTAATTTGATTAGAAACCCTAGGATTAACATGTTATGTTTATGTGTTATGTATGCGATCTTGTGACAACGTGCTAATAATTGTTATATAGAATCCATGAAAACGTGCATGTTTGGCATGGATTTATTGTCGATATAATTTAAATTGTTTAAATTGACTATATGAATTAATTGTTAAGTTTTTCACATGTTTATTTATTGATAATTCTTGAATTAAGGATACCTCAATACAACTAATGAATCAATTACGTGCTATGTGGTATATAATTAATTATGGTTTACGCAATTGATTCGTCAATGCATGTGGTTCACTTCCTTTTGTAAGTGAGGGCCTTAGTTAAATATATACGTTATAAACCTAGATATTGATTATTAATAGGTTTTATTGAATAAAGTATGCATGTGGCTACATGTTTTCACATATTAATTGTTATGTTATGTGTATTTATTTAGTTGTGTTATTTTTTTTATTACTTGTTTTTGTTTTTTTTTTTGTTAGACATGTTTATAAACAAAAAGGGTAATTTTCTTGAATAGAAAAATAATATGGACTAAATAATGGTGAAACAATGAATTGTTTTTGAAGAGTTAAATTTTCAATAGTTTAATTGATGATGAGTTTTGTACAAATAGTAAGAACGGCTCACCCAATTGTGACAAACTATAAGAGGGGTATAAGGAGGATTGACACTAAATTGTCAAACCGAAAGAAACGGGTTTTTAATTGGCTTTTAAGCTGACCTTAGTTTCTCCGCTCCTTTGTACGTCAAATTGGAGCTACCAAGTACGACTATTTTTTAGTACAATATCATCTTAAGGGTGAATTAACTTTAATTCCATGCGCCACTTTGTGGTAATTATCCAAAACACTAAGTCTTTGGACTTATGCAAAAGTACGATATAATGGACGATAATTAAAGGTAAATTCTTTGATTGGTGAACCCAATACCTCAATCAAAACTTTGTTAATTTAATCTTAGTAAATTGGTTAATATAAGGTTTTTATTAAAGCTTATGATACGAAGTTGTATGCATGCTTCTTCGTACATATTTTTAATTATACACATAAAAAACTATTACCCTTAAAATTAAGTTAATGTCATCTAATTAAAAGAACACTTGAAGTTATGATTTACTTCATGTGAGAGCTTGGACTAGATTGAAATGGAAAGGTAAATTCATACTTTTATTAATAGCAGATCAACTGATGTAATGGAACTATGTTAATTTGTAGTTCTTTAAATTAGATGACTTAATTGAGTTGTAAGTGAGAGCTTGGACTCAAGGCATAAGATGGGGATAAAACATGCCTATAGTGCAATATTGTTTGGCAATGTAAATCCCATAATGATATAGGAATTGAAAATTGTTTGCCAATTATTGTTCGATAGATTACCTTATTTTATACTTTCATTACTAGCAAATCAACTAATATAATGGAACTATGTTAATTTGGATCCTAGCTTTAAGAAAAATCCTATGGTTAATATGAATATAAACCAATGGGTATTTAATTTTATTAAAGATTGTATTATCAAAAATACTAAAATTGAATTTTGTAAATTATTTCAAATGTATTAATGCAACATTAAACCGTAAACGTAGGATATTCTTTTATTGGTAAATTGATCTACACCCGTAGGGGTTTTTGGCTAGAGTCAACTTTACTAAAAGGATAAACCTAGTCTCCTTTCTATGAGAGAAGCGTGAAACTTAATCCTATTCCTTTTCATGAATGAGAAAGGTATGATAGGAAAATTATAATTATCTAAATTCCAAATACATAACTTATAGCAAACTTGAATAGTTAAGATTATTGCACATTTTATGAGTTATTAAATTAGAAGCTAGGTAATTACCGCAAAATGGTAAAATACAAACTAGTATATTTTATCTAGTTCCTTTTTGTTTTGGCCATTGAAAGGTACTACATACAATTGTTGGAATGGTAGACCTATTAAGGAAGAAATTGCATGCCCAATTTTTCAAGTTAATGACATTAATGGATAGTCAATTATTTACATAGTAGAATACACTTTTTTAATACCTAAGTAACTGTTACGTATGGGTGTCTTAAAGATGTAGGAAAGTAAATAGTACACTATTTGGTTTCACTAGTTATGAAACACTTATAATGTTGTCAAATCCAGTGGGAGTATTGTGTATATTTCTGAATAAAGAATTATTGTAATGATCTGTAATTCAGTGGGAGCTACAAGCTTTGTCATATTAGTAGTAATCCAGATTATCTCTAGAGTGTCTCAAAATAATTACTTTCAAATTGTAGACACTTGTGCTTTTAAGGATAGTCATGTACGTTTCCTTACTAGACAATGAAGTGGTTCTACATCTACTAATTTTGCTAATATCTATGACACAATCATATTGATCACATAAACAAACGTGTGTCGTGTTGTTTATCTGCTACATGATGTTGTTCCATGCACAAGTGGGAGAAATCTTTATTGTGTGCAATGTACAACACATAGGAATATGATTTAAATGATTCTCTTGACTGCAAGGTAAGAGACTAACGTTCTAACACATCTAATCCAAGAAACACTTGGTATTTCAATTTACGTTATGTGAGAGCTTAGCTAGATTGCAATAACAAGGTAAAACTCCATGTTACGTGAGACCATATCTGGAAAATTTGCAGTTTCTAAATTCGACACTTAATTAGAACATGTGTCAATGTGATAACAAGACTATTTCAATTTGAATATTTATGAATTCTTGGAATGAAATAAATGAATGAAGTAATCTAATACTACTTCAATTTGGATATTTATGTATTCTTGGAATGATATAAATAAATGAAGTTATAAATTAACTTGAAATTACTATTGAAACCAAGAAGTGGTGTTCATGATTACTTTAGTTATACATGTTTACGATTTCTTTGTAAAGTCGCAAACATGAAGTCTTTTAATTATTACAAGACTTATAATATAAAGTAAGACGTTAACTTGTTATGTCGTTTATTAAGACATATACATGAAGTCATTGAAAAATGACTTATAATGTATAGTGGAATTATAGCTGTTTATGTCGTCTTGATGAGACATGGACATGAAGTGACTTGGTCAAAAAGTACTTGGGTTGTAAAGCATGCAATTGGCTTGGAAATTCTATTATACCATTAAGATGACTTAGTTGGTAAATAAATAAGCCGAAAGATGTATGTTTATATTACATATTGTTAAATTATCTTACAATATTAATTTTAATGAAATACCACATGTTTATGGTATGTTCAGTTAGGAAAATCAAACTCTTGCAGCGTTTAATTAAAGATAACTATATCTTATTTTCTTCCTAAAGTTATCAAGGTTAAAATATTGAGTATGGATTGGACATACTTAATAAGACTTCAATCTAGAAGATTAATAAGACATCATTAAATTATGGAATGTGATGAATCACATTAAGTCTTAAAATGAAATTCTGAATTTATTAAACTTCTGTTGAAGTAGGTTATTAACAAACTAATGTCAGGAATTGTCATTGTGCTTTGTAATGTCCCAAAAGAAAACATTGTATTGTTTCTCTATTTGCTGAGTATTTATACATAGTCTATAAATTACAAAAGGAAAGTTGGAGTTTTTATATCTTGTAAAGATAAAATTACAAAATACAAAATCTTCTAAAATACACTAGTAAATATCACAATGAGGCTAAATGATAGACCTCAAAATAATGGAATTTTTATTCATAGATCTGCAAGGATATCTTAGATATTTGATTAATATACTGAGGATTATGAGTTACATGATTATGGTAAACCTGATTATCATTATGATGCATTACCAAATATTGAATTGGGTAAATTACTCATACTATGAATGTTAAGATGCTGTCCATGAAGATAATCATTTTGGAAACTTGGTTTATCTTGAACTCTATAGTTAGACTAGATAAGAGAGATGAGTTTCTTCAAAGAGAAGGAAAACCCTAGTGGTTTAATTCTTTATGCAAAAATCATATGGACAATATTATACGCATATTTAATGCATGTCTTGTGACAAGATTATTAATCACACTTAAGCAATTAACTGTGACTGAATATTCTATCCTAAGCACATTAAATATATATAAAGATTATGATTGTCATACTTATTTTCATTAATTTGAAAAATGACAATGGAATATCAAAACTCTGTCTTGAGTGATTACTTGAGCGAGGACGGTAAGTAATTGTAAGGAGTTTATGAATTCAACTAATCTTTGGAAGTGTACAAAGTGCAATAATTCATGAATGGATTAATGCATGCATCTAGGAAATAAAACTTATGTTTAATTATTAAATTCAAGTTTTGATTTATAATTGAAATAAGATAATCTCTAAGTATTCCTGAAAGCTAGTGGGAGTATTATGTTTATTTCTTAAATCATATATGTTGTATAACATATAGGAAGTAACATTCCATATAAGTTAAATGTTAAGTCTTAGATTGGAATGAAACTTTACTTGAAAGATTTAGAAAATATAACATACAGCCTTGGAACAAATGTTTATTATTATTAAACATGTGCGGTAAATGAATCTAATAGAACATAATATATCATTTAGATAGTCTAAATGGATATGTATCTTTTGAAAAGATAGAACATGAACAAAATCTACTTGTAACTCAAAGATTTTCATGTGCATCATGTTAGTGTTGTATCATGCTTGATTGCAAGATGGTTTGACAACATTGATATCTAACTGAAAGTTATTAAATAACTTGTGTAATGAATATTCTAATGGAATATGTTTGGACTTAGAATTACATTCCTCATCCTGGAATTGCTCCTAGATTCTAAGTATGAACAATATGTCAATTGTTGTGCAAATTGTCATAACCAACAAACTTGAAAGTTTGGTAGGTATCAAACATTACACAATAGATATTAAAGTTTACGGAGTTTTAAAGAACATATTGTTGTTTGTATACAATGATGTTGATTTAATTGAGATGACACTCAATACTAGTCATGGTATGATTTCATCCTTGTTAATGGCTATGTAAACTAGTTGTGCTCATTAAGAGCATTGTTGCATAATACATTAAAAAATAGAATACTTTAAACTTTAAAATGTTTGGAAGTTAGATTATCATAAATTGGTGGTTAGCGTGTGTCAAGTTATATATATATATATATATATATATATATATATACACACACACACACACACACACACACATATATATATATATACATATATATTGTTCCCTTAACACTCTTAGATATAACTACAAAGTTAGTCTAATTGTGTTTATGACTGAGATTAACGTATTGATTAATTCTAACAGATAAGTGAAACGTAAATATAAAAAACACAAGTTTTTTTCAACGTTTAAATTCTTATTAGAAATGAAACAAAGAATCTATTACCCAAGTGTTTTGAGGAATAAACACTTGGGATTGAATAGACAAGGTATGGTGTGTCTCCTATCTAAACTCAAGATGTTCTTGAGTGGTAACAATAAAGACCCACTGAGCTATCTCAGGGATGTAGTTACTCTTTTTAGGAAAAAAGTGGTTTTGTGAAAGTCTAAGCTTTTAATACACAAAAACGTAACTCACTTTTCTCCTAACAGTTCCTATTTATACACAAGTATAAAAGAGTACAAATGATTAAATAATACAAGTTGATAAACCTAGCGTGTCTGACAACCACAACAGTATTTGTCATTTCCAATAACCAATAGGAATGGCCTAAAGCTCTTTCCGAGTGTCAGGTATGACACTTCTTGACTTTAAGCCGTTTTAGGGAAGGTTTGTCTCTGGCAAGATAAGACTTCTTCTTATCTTCTCAAACACTTCCCGCCTTGGTCATACCTCTTCTGGTCTGGATGACCTTCTCATGTCCTGAGGTGGTGTGAGTGGAATCTCCACAAATTTCACAACAGTTGTCCATTAGACAATCCTTAGGAAGGTGGTCATTGAATCCACAATGAGGGCAAGGAGCAAAAGGCTTGGCCCTTTGTTTCTATTTCTGTTTAGAATCAGAAGGATATTTTAAAGCCTGTGCCTTAAAGTTTGCCATCTTTGATGTGGTTGTGTATGATAGGTGATCAGAGGTCCTGTGATCTTCCCTTTTGCATATCATGCAGTAAAGGATTCTATAACAATCATCAGTGAAATGATTGGTATAGTAACACAGCTCACACCTTTTCAGGGGTTTGGAGGGTTTTGTTTTGGAGCTTGAGGAAGCTGATTTGGGTTCCTTCATCTTGGATTGAGAAGGCTTCTCAAAAGATTCAATCTTCTCACTTAGCTTCCTGACAAGCTCAGCCAACTGATCAATTTTTGAATCAGGGCTTTCTGTTTTTACTTCAGAAGGGACTGAAGTTGATGAGTCATCAGTATGAACTGAGACTTCAGGGGTTTGCCTTTTCAGGATGGGTATTTCCACTTCAGGCTTCTCCTTTGGAGAATGCTGAGAGTAGACCAATGGTGAGAGATCTGAGTATGGTGTAGCTCCCTGAAGGACTTTCAGAGATGGGAGTGGTTCAATTGATTCTGATTCAGACTCATTGACTGACTCAGTACTACTGGGTTGGTCAGTGAGCCCAAGCATATTTTTCAGAGCCTGACTTTCAGGAAGCAAGATTTTTCCAGTCTCAAAGTTTGGTAACTTGCTGACTGGGTTGTCCCTGACAATCCAGTCATTTGACTTGGGTTGCATTTCTTGCTCAAAAGATATGCCAGCTGGAATAAAGGTCTTTTCTTTGTGACTATCAGTGAGTTGGTCAATTCCTATAATTTTCTTGTCATTATTAGGGATAAGACTCACAGTTTCATAGACTTTGGGGTTCCTTTTAGTCCAGCTTTCAATGACAGCCTTTTCTTTGTTAAGTTCAGTTTGAAGAGCTTGATTTTGTTTCAAAATCTCAGTGTTTTGAATTTGTAGTGTAATATTTTCTAACTTGGCTTGTTTTAGTACAAGCAATTCATCTCTACACTTATTCAATTCTAACACAAGATTGTTATATTTTGAAAGCAAGTTAAGCCTTTGAGCTTCTACAAACTTAAGATCTACACTAATGTAGTTCATATAAGACTGCCAATCAGAATCATCATCCATTGAAAGTAAAATATTTACCTTTTTCATGGTTATGTTGACCCATTCTCCATTCCTTGCATGGCTTTTTCTAACAGCCAGCTGATCCCCATCAGAAAGTGCCATCAATGCACTCACTCTAATTTTCTCATCTTCTGAGGAGACCTCTTCTTCATCCCAGTCATAAGCTTCAGCTATAAGAACCTTGTTCTTTGTCTGAACAAGTTTGGAAGTTTGAGCAGCCTGAGACATTGAGGGATTAGTTTCAAGGAGAGCAAGTTTAGCCTTAGCCTTCCTATATTTGGCCTCAAAGTCTTTTTGACCCTTTTGAACATTATTGTTTTGAAAATGTTGGGTCGAATGAAGCATTCTAGGTTGAAACTTGCTAGTTCCTGAGGAACTGTTTCCAGAAAATTTATAAGAGGGTTCTGAGATGGTTTTTGAATAACAGTCTTTAGCAAAATAACCCTTTTTACCACATCTGAAGCATTCAGTGGTTTCATTTGCTTTAGCTTTTGAAAAGTTAGACTGATTTCTTTTGATAAAACGTTTTGAATTAGCAAGGAGTGCCCTTTCTTGGAATTCCAAGTTTAAGTCATTAAGGTACTCATCACCAGTTCTTTCATCAATTTTATCTTCAGAATCCTCTTGAAAATCATGTACAACACGATTAGAATAAAAGGCAGTTGATATGGGCGAGGAGGTCAAGGCCTTTTTGGTCTCAAGAGCTTTCGAGTCTGGGTATCTCCTAGAGATTAAGTTGTCTTCATAGACAAACTTCCCATAGATCTCAGGGAGCTCAAGGGTCTGAATGTGATTTGCATTCCTGAGGCCTTGTGAGAAGTTTAGCCACTTCTCAGGGAGACTGCTGAGAAAGCCAACATTTGTCTCATGCTTAGATAGAACTACACCATCATTTGACAATTCGTTTATCAGGGTCTTGTATCTAGTATATGTCTGAGAGAGACTTTCAGAGTCCTTTGCTCTGAAAGTGTTGTACTCAAGTTTCAGGTCCATGATCCTGTTTTCCTTGGTATCTGAGGGACCTTTAAAACTATTAATCAAGTCAACCCAAGTTTACTTGGCTGTAGTATAGTTAATGACTGATTCCATTATATCGTCAGGAAGACAAGATATAAGTATGCTTTTCAGGCGTTGGTCTTGATTGACCACCCTTCTCTCATCAATAGTCCACTGAGCTTCAGGCTTGTTTAGCCCCTCAGCAGTCTTAGGGACAAATGGGCCATCCCTGATACAAGTGATGTAGTATGGTTCCATACCAGTCAAGTAGCAAAGAATTCGCTTTTTCCACATGCTAAATTTTCCAGCTTCGAGTCTGGGAGCAACAGCAGAATAGCTGCCACCCTTTTTATCGACGAGCTGGGGCACATTAATATCAGCCATAGTAGGATCTTGGTTTTAAAAACCTTGAGCACTCTTAGTTTGAAAAGATTTTATAAACCAGAGGCTCTGATACCACTTGTTGTTCCCTTAACACTCTTAGATATAACTACAAATTTAATCTAATTGTATTTATGACTGAGATTAACGTATTGATTAATTCTAACAGATAAGTGAAACGTAATATAAAAAACACAAGTTTTTTTCAACGTTTAAATTCTTATTAGAAATGAATCAAAGAATCTATTACCCAAGTGTTTTGCGGAATAAACACTTGGGATTGAATAGACAAGGTATGGTGTGTCTCCTATCTAAACTCAAGATGTTCTTGAGTGGTAACAATAAAGATCCACTGAGCTATCTCAGGGATGTAGTTACTCTTTGTAGGAGAAAAGTGGTTTTGTGAAAGTCTAAGCTTTTAATGCACAAAAACGTAACTCACTTTTCTCCTAACAGTTCCTATTTATACACAAGTATAAAAGAGTACAAATGATTAAATAATACAAGTTGATAAACCTAGCGTGTCTGACAACTACAACAATATTTGTCATTTCCAAGAACCAATAGGAATGGCCTAAAGTTCTTTCCGAGTGTCAGGTCTGACACTTCTTGACTTTAAGCCGTTTTAGGGAAGGTTTGTCTCTGGCAAGATAAGACTTCTTCTTATCTTCTCAAACACTTCCCGCCTTTCTTTCAGGCTTCTGGTTCTTCAGTTCACGCCTTCAGTCTTCAGTCTTTAATCACTTTATTGTTGTTGAGGAGACTGGGGTTCAGTGTGTTCTTGTCCAACACTCACTGAACCCATCATCTTCTTCTTTGGCTTAAGTCCTACTCAGGAAGCTCCGCCTTCCTGAGTGGTGAATCCTTCTTCTTGAACTCGTCTTAAGCATCCTGAAGATGACTCACTGAGTGACTGTTCACTCAGTGACTTTAGGTTGTTCACGGTTGTTTAATACTTAGCTTAATTTGTATTCAAGTCCTGTTTTAAGGATGCTTGGGTACTGACAGACCCAACAATCTCCCCCTATTTGGATATAAATTATGCCTAAGTGTTTTGATCAGTTATGAGTGAGCTAATGACTTCTTCTCATACTGAATATACTAGAAAGTAATAAAGGACACTGATATAACAAAACATGGGCTATCATTTTATTTATATCATTACAAAAGTCCTAACATACTACTAAGTACAGGATAGTGGTGGTGTTGCAGATTCATCAGTCAAGCTTGTAACCAAGGGCTTCAAGCTTTGGTCTCTTGGATTCCAGCTCATGTTGATCAGGATGTTCTTAGATCTTGGTTCTCAGGTCATGACAGAACCTCACATTTTCAGGACTCTGTATTGGGGAGGCCATCATGAGGAAACCAAGCATGGCTTTGATTCCAGCCTGATCAATGTCGCTCCATCTTTGGAAGGCTGGGTCTCCAAACTCATCAGTGAAGAAGAGACCTCTCTCAGGTTGTTCGATGACCAATTTGTTCAAAAATGTAACTCCTTTAGGGAGGGCTCTGTTGCATTCAAGGCCAGGAACTTTGATCTCAGGCTCAGATTCAATTATCTTCCTCTTTCTTCTAGAGGACTGAGAGGGAGCAGGCTGATTGGCCGGAGCAGGGAGAAGAGAGGGAATGCCAAGTTCATCAGGTCTTGCTTTCAGTTTGTCATACCTTAGCCCCAGGGATTTCATCAGATTTTTGACAACCAAGTTCTGTTTTTTTTAGTATGATTGGACCTAATTCAACCAATTCAGTAATCCCAAAGTCAGCGAATCTAAAGGGATCATGAACCTCAAAGTGTCTCTTGTCAGGACCTCTAAAGACACTGATGACAGCAGGCTTGGTATTTTGATGAATCTTAACATCAGTGATTGGTTCTGGTTGCAATCTACTTGTCATAACCCACTGGTACCTCTCAATTCTCTTCTTCCTTAGCTCTGCAGCCTTTTTCATTTTCTCATCCCTTTTCTGCCTGAGAGCAATCATCTCAGCATCCTGAGATTTTATGAAGCTCTCACCACCTTTTCTTCTAGCAAGGGCTTGTGGTTGTATACCAAGCTTTTCAGCCTCTTCATTTACCACCTTGATGAGAGCAGTCTTGTTCAGCCTTTCTTCTTCAGCTGCTTTCTTTAACGCCTCTTCTTTCTCCATATGAGCCTGAACTTCAGCCTCAGTGAGATGATACAACACTTCATTAATTTCATAAGGGACCTTGACTGGTTCATCAGGGTCAGGCCTTATAACCAAGGACGCAGGCACCAATTTTGGTGTAGGTTCAGATTCTGTTGTTGTGAGAATGCCTTTGCCTTTATCTTGGTGAGTTGATGGGGTTGTTTCAGGAGCTTGAGTTGGTGGTATCTCCCCCTCAGTGTGAGAAGGAGGTTGACTTGATGAAGCTTCAGGGGCTTCAGTGACTTTCTCCCCCTCAACTGTTGCTGGAGATATCGTGAGAGCAAGAGTTGGAGTGCTCACTGAAGCTGAGGGAGCAGCCTGACCTTTAAAAGCCTGATAGATCTCAGTCATCATGGTTTTGATGTCTGAGGTGTCTTGCTGAAGAGTGGTCACTTTGGCTTCAAGAGATGCCTGAGAAGCCTCTATAGCAGTCATTCGAGGCCCAAGATTCTAGGCCAAGGAATTTGAAGACTTAGCCCAAGCTGCTAAAAGTCCCTTCATAATGTTGGAAGATTTGATGGAGTCCACTGAAGAGCTGAGACCCTGAAGGTTAGAAGATTTCAACATGTTGACAAGCTCAGTGAACTGGGCTGACTGTTGCTGATAGGCCTCAGAAGCCTGAAGAATCTTCTTGGTGAGCTCAGGGTCATCTTTAACTGACTCTTGAATAGTTGCAACACTCAGTGAACTGGGCTGACTGTTGCTGATAGGCCTCAGAAGCCTGAAGAATCTTCTTGGTGAGCTCAGGGTCATCTTTAACTGACTCTTGAATAGTTGCAACGCTATTCGTAATGTTGGAAAGAGTAGCGTTGAACCTTTTAAGATGGGTATCAAGAGATGTCAGGGAGAAGGTGATTGCTGATTGTTGCTCATTCACGTCATCATGATAACCTTCAACGGATTCCTTCAGGTTGGAATAATGAACTACAGCTTCACAGTGTTGATCAAAGAGTTCTTCAGTGAGCCCATGGAAGAGAGCATTGTTGGCTTTCCCCAAGAACTTGACCAACTGTCTTTCACTTGTAGGAAGAATATTGTCATACTTCCTGAGGGCAGCTGGGCAGGATGATTCAGAGTCCGAAGAATGATCAGCCTGAGATGCTGATTCTTCATCCTGTTGTAAAGAAGACTAATGCGGTTGTTCAGTGGGTTGAGCATCAGTATCCATATCCTCACCTGCCTCAAAGACCTCTTCATCACTGGCATTGCTGAGCTCATCATCAGAAAAGAGAACAGCCTGAAAATCCGCCATTGACTGAATCTGCAAAACCTGGTTACCCGGCTCCTCTTCATTAGAAGACTTGCCCTTGTTGTGGCCAGGTCCTGACCCCGCCATAATAACTGAGTGGGATTTCTCAGCCTGGCTAGCCATAATAACTGAGTGGGTTTGCTCAGCCTGGCTCTTGGAGTCAGTTCCCGAGAGACTGGATTGGGTTGTGGGTTCCGTATCAGCGGGTGGTTTTAATCCCTCTGAGTCTTTGTCCCCCTGAGCGCCTTCAAGTACTGACGGGTGTTTTCCAGTACTATCACTAGGCACTGTTTGTGATTGTTGATGGACCCCCTTCCCATCAGGGTTGTGCTGCCCTTTTGGGGATTTAGGGTCCTTGACTCCCTGAGACCCTGAGTGATTTTTCAGGGCCGTAAGCAGGATGTGATTGGGTGTGGGTCCCCTTCACAGTAGAGTGGTGCTGCCCTACCGAGGATTCAGGACCCTTTATTCCCTCAGGCACAGATTGTGATTTATCAGTGCCTTCATCGGGATGTGAGAGGGTGAAGGTTCCTGACTCCACTGACTTGTGTATGTCAGTAGAGACTTGTGGAAAGGGTTTGCCCGAGGACACTGAGGATGATTTATCAGTGCCCTCCGTTGGCGTTTGTTGTATGGTCAAGAGGGTCTCACTGATGGGTGTCTCAGAGGTCTTGGCCATAGCTTCCCTTTGTTTAGGGTTGTTTGAGGCAGTAGTTTCAGTGGCGAGTGGTTTGGGTCTAACTACCTTACTGGACTCTGCCTTCTTCTTCTTCTTCTTCTTCTTCTTTTCCTTCTTTGTAGGAGAAGGCACTGGTAAGACAGCATTTGCACCCTGAATGGTTACCAACATGTAGTCGGTCAGGGCGACTGGTTGTACCTCAGTAAGGCCACTTGTATAATTGGCCTTGTGTAGGACGTCAGGTTTAGATCCTTCAACGTCAGGCCTAATATACGCAGAGCCAAGTAAGTCCTGAAGCACACAGGAAATGAACCTAGGGTAAGACATGTGTCTTTTCCTAGATTTTCCTGAGAGCTTGGCTACGAGGTCACGAAAGATTATTCCTCCTATGTCAATTTTTCTACCCTCCAGGAGACTGAATACCATCAATTGTTGTGATGAATTCAATTGCTCCGTGGAGGATTTATTGCCTCCAAGGACCTGAATGACAAAAGTCATCAGGATCCTCCAGACAGGGTGGAACCAGGTCTTGATGATGGGTGCTTTGGACAACAGGGTTCCTGGGGCCACATCAGGTTGTTTAGGGTCATGTGGCCCAAGTAAAAGCAACTCGCCCTTTACTTCTTGGTCAGTGGGGTTGGGCTCAAAACTCTCAGTGAAATCAAGACCTGTGGCCTTGATGAAGGTTTGGTAATCAAAGGAGAGGGTCCTTCTCCCATTCATCACTGAGAAAGTGATTATTGAGTCTTTGGTGTCCTCAGGGCTGGTTGCCACTGCAGTACACCAAAATTCCCTCAAATAGTCATTATAAATGACTGAGGGGGTCTTTGTGAACGCCGTAGCAAGAAAGCAGTTTTGAAGGTATTTAACCACATTCTTGTACGCCCAAAACTTTTGGGGGTAGGCAAAGTTTCCTACCACGTTATTTTTGGTTAGGTCTACGCCCTCAATGAGGAATTCCACATTTGGGGCGTATGTGATAGCTTTAGAGGTAGCCATTTTTTGTTTGGGAGGTCTGGGTTGAAAAGATGGTCTGGGTTTCTAAAGTCTAAGAACACATACACAGTTGTTTTTTTTAGAGAGAAAAAGGCAAGAATTTTCTTAGATTTTCTAAAAACGTGTGTGTGTTATTTGTTTTGGGGGTATTTATAGGGAAGTGAAGAGGAGGGGTATTTTAGACATTAAACGGTTTTTATTTTTTCAAAAAAGAATTTTTGGAAACCGTTTTGAATAAAACATTTTAGGATCCGCATTAAATGCCACCACTCCACTTTCCAGGTTTTGCGCAACAGTCGAGGTAAACAGTTGAGCCGTCTGAAAAAAGTGTAATTTGCAGGGTTGAGTCATCACATATCTGTTATGTGATTGGAGAGGCATTAAATGCCAAGTGGGAAAGTGGGGGCCCAGAGGTGGATGCCAGAAAGGCAAAAGAACAAATATTCTTATATTAAATAAGAATTCAGTTACCAACCTCGGACATTTACTAACTAAATACTTAGAGCATTTAAGTTAGCATTGAATGTCATCTATGAGGGCCCTGAATGACTTTTCATTCAGTGAGGGGTTCAGGGAAGGTGGTTCAGTGATCTTTTTCACTGAGGGACACATTGAGTCAGGGACCTGAGGTTTTAAGAATTTACACTTGGTTGGAAGGATTCAATCAGTGGACTGATTCTCAATATCCAACATTCCTAATTCAGCTTTCAGTCTCGTGAAAGTTGGTTCATCCAATGGTTTGGTGAATATATCAGCTAGCTGATATTCAGTAGGAATGAAGTGTAATTCAATGTCACCATTCATGACATGGTCCCTGATGAAGTGATATCTAATATCAATGTGTTTTGTTCTCTGATGAAGAACTGGGTTGTTTGAGATGGCAATTGCACTTGTGTTATCACAAAAGATGGGAACCATCTTATACTGGATTTCATAGTCACTGAGTTGACTTTTCATCTGTAGTACATTTGCACAACAACTTGCTGCTGCAACATATTCAGCTTCAGCTAAGGACATGGCAATTGATTGTTGCTTCTTAGCACTCCAACAAACTAATTTTCCACCAAGGATTTGGCAGGAGCCTGAGGTGCTTTTTCTATCCATGTTGCATCCAGCATAGTCAGAGTCTGAGTATCCTTTGAGATCAAAGCCTGAACATTTTGGATAGTATAATCCAAGGTTTGGAGTACCTTTCAGGTACCTGAGTATCCTTTTTACAGCTGTGAGATGAGATTCTCTTGGGTCAGATTGATATCTGGCACACAAACAGACTGAGAACTGGATGTCAGGCCTTGATGCAAGTAGATACATCAGTGATCCAATCATTCCTCTGAAAAGAGTTTGATTCACTGGTTTTCCAGTGAGGTCAGGACCAAGGTTGTTTGGTGGAACCATGGGAGTTTTGACTGAGGCACAGTCACTGAGCTCATACTTCTTCAGTAGGCTTCTGACATACTTCTCTTGACTAATAGAGGTTCCTTTATCAGTCTGCTTGATTTGCAGTCCAAGGAAGTAAGTCAGTTCTCCTATCATGCTCATTTCAAATTTCTTTGCCATCAGTTTTTCAAACTGTTTACAAAGTTTATAACTTGTTGAGCCAAAGATGATGTCATCAACATATACTTGTACAAGTATGACATCATTATTTGTCTTGTAGATAAACAATGTGTTGTCTATCTTGCCTCTAACAAATTTGTTTTGGATCAGGAAGGCTGAGAGAGTTTCATACCATGCCCTGGGAGCTTGCTTCAGTCCATAAAGGGCTTTGTTAAGCTTGCAGACATAGTCAGGAAACTCATTGCTTTCAAATCCAGGGGGTTGTTGAACATAAACTTCTTCTTTCAGTGAGCCATTTAAGAATGCACTTTTTACATCCATTTGGTACACCTTGAAGTTCATGTAGGTTGCAAATGCAAGAAAGATCCTAATGGCTTCCATCTTTGCCACTGGTGCAAATGTTTCTTTATAGTCAATGCCTTCTTGTTTATTATAGCATTTGGCTACAAGTCTGGCTTTGTTTTTTTTATATATAATGAATAGCACTTACTGGTTGGAACCTTTTCTTTGCACCTATTATCATGTAGCAGCCAACATGAGACCTCAGACGCCTTCCTGCAACAATTTTTAAGTAAACAAATCAGGAAATTGATGGAATACTTGAGCTTCTTATCAAACATTTGATGCATCTATAAGACTCACAGCCAATACCTATAAACACACCTCCTTTTTCCCATTGTCAACGACATTCCAACTCATCATCTTTCATATTTCCTGTTACAAAAGTATAAATCCATAATCAAAAAAACCCCTAATAAGCTCAAATAGTTATTCAATTCGTGCAAAAAACATATAATACAGATAATCAAAACAAAAAGGTTGAGTCTTTATAATTGTAAAAAAAGGATTAAACCTTCAAATAAGAGACAGTTAACAGCTTTCTTAGGGTGTGTACACTTTCGTCGCCAATTCGCCAATTCCAATTTGGATTATTTCATGTTTACCATCAATAAAGTTGATGAGGTGAATGCACACATACAAATTCACTTTTGCTAAATTTCTGACCGTGTTACGGATTTGGTGATAGAAACAATCCAAATCGGCTCATTTATTGGTAAACATGCCAAACACTCAACTAATAGCTATAGTGTTTTGATTGGGCCCCTTTCGGGTTCTGCATTGGCTGCTTGCATGGTCGCATTTACATTCACAATTTTTTGTTCGTCTTTCTCTGTCGGACACACCAAGTAACATCCTATTACACACCACCCTTTACTGCATTCCCAAATAATAGACCTGTAAACTGCCAAACGTATTGTATTAAACTGAGATTGCAGCAGCTGCGGTCACAGAATTCAGTGCATATAAACATGCAGACGAAACTCAGTTTGCAGACTTACCACACACTCGCAGGCGTTCATCACACAACACAGCCACCCTATTGTTGCAGTTGGTTAGTGAAACAGATACATTAGCTCAGTCTGAATCGAGAATTTCTCAATGCTCTATGCCTACAATGTTTTGTCTATGTTCATAGTTTTCACAAATACTAAAATCCCATTTAATATAACTGTTAAGAACTATCGGCAATAGCGTTGTAACCAAACACAAAAACAACAACAACAACAACAACAACAACAACAACAACAACAACAACAACAACAACAAAAAATAAGCATAACTCGGACTTGCTTATTTGAAAGGAAAGAAAGAATACTATAGTTTTTATCATCATATCCCGCCTAAAATCCATTGAAAATGGATTATACTTAAATTGACTAAGAACCCATATTTTTTCAGATGTTATAGCAAAGCAAAATAGTATCAATGGAAATACCAAACAGTTGCTATTATGTAACCATAAGCCTAAATCCCAAACAACCTCTTATTTGCAAGGTTTTATTAAGCACACTATAAAAAGTAAACAAATACTACATTAACCTTCAGTTTAAAAACTTTGATGAAGCGAAAAGTGTACCCCTTTTAAGGGGTCATTTAAGCCCTAAATCGTATTTATTTGATCAAATATTGCCCTAAATCGTTCCTTTTGTCATTTTAGGTACTTTTGAGAAGAAATCTGAAAAAGGAAGCATTTTGGACATTTTTGGAGCATAAAAGTGAAGAAAACGACAAAGTCTCAAAATCGGCTAAAAGTTACCTTTGACGGTGTCAGGATTTGTTCTGGACGGCGTCATGGCTTGGCAAAAGTGGTGGATGTGAAAATTACTCATGATAAGCCAGAGAATTTGCATGGGAATTCTGACGGCGTCACCCTTTAATCTGATCAAGGTCGTCACGGCTTAATTTAAAGAGGGACGGCGTCACGCCTAATTCTGACGGCGTCAAGCCTTGATAAGCCAGAACGGATTTTGGAGAGCTAAAGAGGGACGGCATCAAGAAGGCCATCCGGGAACCCTAAAAGCGGCGAGGTGACGGCGTCACACTCCATAACGTGACGCCGTCAGATCTGAAAGTCTATATATAGTTTTGCAATTTTTTGTCATTAGTGTGGAACTTATTGAGGACTTTGTGTGTAAGAACCCTAAGACGATTTTAGCAGCTTTTTCAAGGCTTTTTGCCTTGAGATCTTCCATGTTACATTGAAGATAAGTTATCAATTAATCATTCAATATGTCTATGTGTTGTTTGATTCTATCTTGTTCTTGTCTTTTGTTTAACATGCTAGGCTAGATTTATCTTGTGTTTGCTTAGATCTAATGAAACCTAGCTTTTGATTATTGGTTATTAGTGTGTTATTAGTTGTATTGGATGATTGTTCATCTATGTTAGGCTTAAGAAAACTGGCTAACTTCCTATTCGGTAACTTGCTTGAACGTCTTAAGAAACATGAACCAATGCATACTAAAGGTTTTTATGGTTGTATTTAATGCACAAGCGAATTCTAGTGATCCCATGTTAGGAGCTTCCTAGCCGGCTCGACATAGGAGTGAAGTAGGAGCTTGTAGAGTTGGGGAAGTACGTACGCCACCCCACGATTGGTATTAAGGAATACACCCGTCATCCACGCGATTAATGCACACTAATCAACCGGTAAAAGATAGTTAGGGAGTAAGGAAATCTAAGTAAACACATTTCTCTCCACATAAGTTTCACCACCTTTTCATTTTCAGTTATTTTATTTTATTTGCATTCATAGTTATTTGGGTTAGTTGACTAGCAACTAATTCCGCCCACTCTTTCAAACCCGAGATTTTACTTGCTTTCATAAAAAAAAATATATAAAAACATAAAAAAGAATCTTCTCTCACCCTTAGACCTATTAGAGTAGTTTTTCATACCTAACGAACACTATTCCCTGTGGAGAACGATCAATCCCCCGTACTTACCACTACACTATACTACATCGGTCAGGTACACTGCCTGGTGGGGTTGTAAGCCTCTTGAGATCCCTCGAGAGGTAAAACCTGTTGTAAGGTTGCAAAACCACGCATCAAGTTTTTGGCGCCGCTGCCGGGGAATAGTTATTGTTTAGGTTGAATTTTTATTTTTATAGGTCTACTCACTAGATTACTTTCTAGCGAGATTTTTATTTTATTTTTCTAGGTTTTCTTTAGTCTATCTATTTTCTTCGTGCTTCTGTTCGTATAAGATTTTCATTGACTATTCAGTTTGCCATTATGGAAAACGCGAATCCGCCCCTTACACCTGGCGAAATAGCTTTGTTGCGTAGCCAACTTGAGAATGAGATTAGTGAGCTTAGAGAGCTCAATAGAATGATTGATATAGAGCTTGATTATGCCTTGAACAACTTAGAGACCGCCATATACTCAGATAATTACTTAGAACGTAATAATCTTACGGTTGAGAAGTTGATTGAGAAAATTGATGAAGTGAAGGTAGATCCTAGGTTTGATGATTATTTCAATGAATACCCCACTACGGAGGAGATTGCTTACTATAACAACCTAGTTGATAACCCTCGACCACCTTTTATTAGAATTGACCCAAAGATTAAGAGGGGTGATCCCGGGAATGTGAAGATACCATGTATGATTGGGTACCAATACGTTGAGCATGCTTACATTAACTGTGAATCCCCAATCAACGTGATGTCCTCAGGCCTTTATAGCCAGATCATAAACACACCACTTGAGCCTAGGATGGACCCCAAGTGCCCAGGTGGAGTTTGTAACTTCGTTGGAAGGATTAAGGATATGCATATCCTTGTTGGGAATTTTACCTTTGTCACCAACTTCATGATCTTAGAAGATTTGGCAAGTGTTGTTGACTGCCGCCTATCTCGCGTGGTGTTAGGTAAGCCATTTATTGAAGCATCCAATTTAAGGTATGATCGTTTGAGAGGCACGGTTCAGTTTTCTAATCACATAGATAGGATCACATATAGGATGCCTTATCGGGTAAATGAATTTCGTTTTGTGCCTCGATTTGACAAGGACAACATTGATGCGATTGAGGACATCAATGAAGAGGATAAAGAAAAAGGCATGGACTATGTTTGGAATAAGAGAAGCCTTTATTATAAAGATTGCTTAAACCTTGGACCTAAATACAAAATTGATATGGAGGTTGTTAGGATGATTAGAGGGGCAATTGAGAAGCAAAACGGAAAAACGTAGAACCCGTGACTTTGAGTCTAGCTACAAGACTCGTTAATAAAGAAAAGCGCTTCTTGGGAGGCAACCCAAGTTTTATTTGCTTTGTGTGTTTATTTATTTGTTTGTTTGATTTTATTTGTTTCCGTATGTGTGTTTAAATTTTATTATTATTGATTCATGTTCAAAAGTAAATTGTGAAAATGGTTTATTTTGTTTTTAACTTCGTCTTAACTACATATAAAGGTATTTTGCAAAAGTTAAGTGTAAGGGAAATCCAAATCGGTTTATTAGAACAAATGAACATGAATCGTAATAATAATAAATGAACATACATATTAGTATTTGTTTGAGTCAAATGCTTGTATCGAGTCATAATGATGTTTTGCAGGAATTCCAGGAAGTAAGGTATAGGTCTTTCCAAAAATTTTCCGGAAACGTAACATGAGAATTCTGTCAGATCATTTCTGACGGCGTCAGGATTTACAACCTGACGGCGTCAGGTTTAATTTTCTGAAAATTTTTGAAAGTTTTGTTTTCATAAAAAGTTTTTATTAAATCTATAACTTATAATCTCCAGGAATCTGCAAAATTATCATTCCACAAGCATTATATCCTTATATATATAGAGTTTATCCCGCCGATGTTATGCAGGTTTTCGTGTTTGTTTTCTCAGGTTTAACAGGTTATTTTGGACAAGGAAATGTTTGTTGGATCAAGCTTATGGCGATGCATTAGTCATGGAGCTCCAACATTACCTTGGAAGAAGATCTAACCGTGTTACGTCGTTATCCACCGAACGAATCAGGGGAGTATTTGATTTCATTCTTTTACTTTATGCTTTTACATCTTGTTATTTGAACATTGGGGACAATGTTCATCTTAAGTGTAAAGGGGGGTAAAAGTACGATACTTTAGAGAATGCAATTGCACTTGATTTTTGTTTGTTTAATGGTAGATGTGTAATAAAACTGAGAGAAATACCTGTTAGGGTAATTTTAGTGCCAAATTTAAAATTTTTTACAACATATAGGAGTGAAACTTTGATCTTAATGAGCGTCTCACGGATAGGAGTTATATGACTAGCACAAAAACCGTACCACTAAATTTTTTTTTCCACCCCCAAATATGTGAGGTTCGCCCCTAGAATTGGTAGGAAAAGCATTTATGCTATGATGTGTGTACCGGTAGCACTTAGATTCTAGAACTTGCGTTAGGACCATTCCAAGGCCACAAGTGAGACTACATTCGTGTAGTTAGATTTACTACATGATAAGAGGCATTAGGATAAACCCATTGTTTTACACCTGTGTTTTTGTTATAATTACGTTGGCTACATTGGTCAAGTAATTCCCCCACACCCTTTGCGTTGTACTCATTTTTAGTACACGATACCCCTAGTACACCCCTCAGAGCCTATCTTTTCGTTTCGACCTTTAAGCATTTTACTTAAAGGAAGAATTTGTTACACCCCACTTAAATGTACACCCAAATCGCCTTAGCCTACCTTGTATGCACTCATTTTTAGTGCATTATTGTGACAACATTTGTTTAAACCCAAGTTAATTATCTAATTGATTACATGGTTGCTAAGTCGAGTCATATCCTTGTACATATTGTTTTGGGACGATTGGGACTCATGGGTAAAGTACTAGTGTAATGGAGTAATGGGGAAGAACATCATTTATTACCCCCATATGTGCTAAATATTTTAAAAGTACTCCAAGTTTTTCAATTATCTTAATTCGAGTCATTAGAATAGTTATTTGTAAAGTTATGTAAAAATTCAAGTGTAAGGGGAATGCAACGCCCCTATGATGTATTATTTTGGATGGTAGGGCAAGAGTGTATGCACAAAAAAAAATAAAAATAAAAAAAAATAAAAAAAAAAAATCGAAAAAATCAGAAAAATACAAAAAAATGAGAAAAAGAAAAAGTAAAAAAAACATACGGACTACCATCCCGTTTCATTTTATTTTATTTTATGTTTTTGTTATTTTGTTTTTAGCTTAAGATCGAGTCGAGTCTTGGCTTAGCAACATTGTATAGTACATGTAATTAATCAAGATCTTTAACTCGCCACCAGTAAAATATCCCTTATCCAACAAATCCGTGTTTATCATATCCCTACACCCAACGTTATAACCCATGTAAAAGCCCTCTTTGATAGTTTATTTTAGGTGCTTACGCCTAGTGGAGGAGGTTTTCGATCCTTTCCCAAGCCTATGGTAATCTATTTGCTATGACAGGTAGTGAGAGATATTATCCGTTTTCATTTATGAGATTTATTTTGATGACACTTGAGAGATGTGAGTATCTAAACACTACTTGTGAGGTGCTAGTATGTAATCTCCGTGCTTATTATGATTAAAGTGGAACGAATATTTGTTGTAATTACTTTTATGTTAGCATTAAATGACCCCTTACTTGTATTTTGATTAGAATAAAAGCGCATTTGTTTGAGGACAAGCAAATCTCAAGTGTAAGGGTATTTGATGAAGCAAAAAGTGTACCGCTTTTAAGGTGTCATTTAAGCCCTAAATCGTATTTATTTGATCAAATATTGCCCTAAATTGTTCCTTTTGTCATTTTAGGCACTTTTGAGAAGAAATCTGGAAAAGGAAGCATTTTGGACGTTTTTGGAGCATAAAAGTGAAGAAAACGACAAAGTCTCAAAATCGGCTAAAAGTTACCTTTGACGGCGTCAGGATTTGTTCTGGACGGCGTCATGGCTTGGCAAAAGTGATGGATGTGAAAATTACTCATGATAAGCCAGAGAATTTGCATGGGAATTCTGACGGCGTCACCCTTTAATCTGATCAAGGTAATCACGGCTTAATTTAAAGAGGGACGGCGTCACGCCTAATTCTGACGGCGTCAAGCCTTGATAAGCCAGAACGGATTTTGGAGAGCTAAAGAGGGACGGCGTCAAGAAGGCCATCCGGGAACCCTAAAAGCGGCGAGGTGACGGCGTCACACTCCATAACGTGACGCCGTCAGATCTGAAAGTCTATATATAGTTTTGCAATTTTTTGTCATTAGTGTGGAACTTATTGAGGACTTTGTGTGTAAGAACCCTAAGACGATTTTAGCAGCTTTTTCAAGGCTTTTTGCCTTGAGATCTTCCATGTTACATTGAAGATAAGTTATCAATTAATCATTCAATATGTCTATGTGTTGTTTGATTCTATCTTGTTCTTGTCTTTTGTTTAACATGCTAGGCTAGATTTATCTTGTGTTTGCTTAGATCTAATGAAACCTAGCTTTTGATTATTGGTTATTAGTGTGTTATTAGTTGTATTGGATGATTGTTCATCTATGTTAGGCTTAAGAAAACTGGCTAACTTCCTATTCGGTAACTTGCTTGAACGTCTTAAGAAACATGAACCAATGCGTACTAAAGGTTTTTATGGTTGTATTTAATGCACAAGCGAATTCTAGTGATCCCATGTTAGGAGCTTCCTAGCCGGCTCGACATAGGAGTGAAGTAAGAGCTTGTAGAGTTGGGGAAGTACGTACGCCACCCCACGATTGGTATTAAGGAATACACCCGTCATCCACGCGATTAATGCACACTAATCAACCGGTAAAAGATAGTTAGGGAGTAAGGAAATCTAAGTAAACACATTTCTCTCCACATAAGTTTCACCACCTTTTCATTTTCAGTTATTTTATTTTATTTGCATTCATAGTTATTTGGGTTAGTTGACTAGCAACTAATTCCGCCCACTCTTTCAAACCCGAGATTTTACTTGCTTTAAAAAAAAATATAAAAACATAAAAAAGAATCTTCTCTCACCCTTAGACCTATTAAAGTAGTTTTTCATACCTAACGAACACTATTCGCTGTGGAGAATGATCAATCCCCCGTACTTACCACTACACTATACTACATCGGTCAGGTACACTACCTGGTGGGGTTGTAAGCCTCTTGAGATCCCTCGAGAGGTAAAACCTGTTGTAAGGTTGCAAAACCACGCATCAAACTTTAAATGCAACATATAATTAGCACGGGTACCTTTTAACAGCGGCAGTCCTGGTGCGAAGGTTGTACGCGATACCGAGTTGATCAAACGTTCGTCACCCATTTTGCAACATTCCAATTGCTATTCCAGTGATGTTTCTCAAACCATCCTATTTTTTGACAAACATGCTTTCTATGCCTTTCCGGAAACCGCAAGTCGTGTGGCAAAGAATGTCTTCTGAGATTATATTAATGTAAGCTTATTTTTCCGACTTAAGGGCTTTTTTTGTTATGAGCTTATTATCTTCAACTTATGGCTTATGAATAAGCCATAAGTTCAACTAAGAAACCTCATATACCGAAGAAAGTGAGATAATGAGTTTCCCCCAAATCAAATAAGCTCATAAACCGGGAAAATAAGCTATGCCAAACACTCCCTTTGTGCCAAGTTTAAAGCAAGATACATACCGGTTTCGATTTTGGGTAACTTGAATAGTTAATTCACCTATCATCAAAGTCCGAAATCAAAATCCGCATGAGTATTCAAATACATCTGCAAATGTAAATTGGTTTTGTATAAGGTTAAATTTACGAAAAGCATGCATGAGTATGTCCCTGAACCAATCTGTAACACCCCCAAAAATTTTGAGTTAACAGCGAAAGACTAATTGGGGTATTACGGGGAGGATCATTGTCATAATCATAGAAAATGGCTCAAAAAAGGCGTTTTGAAAGTTATTGTCATTCAAATAATAGCTGAGATACAAAAGTGAAAATCTTAGAGTTGTGAAATCCCATAAAAGGGTGTAGTAGTTTGAAATGAATGACATAATTTATTTTACACCACAAAAACCATCAGGTTAGGGCCTACTCCGTGCCTTGACTGCTCCGCTAATTACCTGAGATAAACATACTAAAAGTCAACAAAATTGTTGAGTGAAATCATAGAGTTTGTAATAATAATCAGTTTAAACACAAGTTTGTGATTGCCTGTGAATTACAATCATGTTTGAAATGGTGATATTGCAGTTGGATATATTGCCTTAAGTCTCATGACACGCAAACGTTAACAGTGTACTGTGAAACAGTGGTGAACATACCAATATAATGGTGTGAGTTATGGCCCTCGTGTAGGAGATTGCCATTCTCCTAGTTCCTTCAAATATAATGCATTGCGACTAATCCGACTAGCAACTAAGGCTATCCGTCAGGCATTAGTGGAATAGGCAGTCAGCCTCCAATAGATCTATTCACTATATTCGCGTTCACTCGCAAGTGATTAATGGTTCATGATGTGAGGGGCTTTTGGCAATAACGGTAACTTAGGCAATATCAATCAGGTGAAGCATACAGAAAAATACTTGTGTTCTATTTTGTAGCATGTATCTCCCCCATAGAGTGTAAAGTTATTAAATGAGTAAAAGTAGGGCTATGACTCACCTTGAGTGTAACTGGCAAGATGAAATGTGAAATCAAGTGAATTACGGGAACGGCTCCAACACACGACCTGAATAATAGTGAAGTCTGAGATTTTGATAGTTTTGACTTAATACGAACAATGAGTGTGAAAATGAGTAACGGATAACGATTTGGTTTGTGATGAGAGTGAGTGATATGCTTAAAATGCTTAAAGTTCAAAAATAATATTATATATAATATTATCTTGTTTTTATGCTATTGAATTCATAAATATCGTTTCCTCGAAAATGCTTGAACGAAACGTTAAGTTTATTCGTTAAAAACTCGTTATATAAAAATATAAACGTAACGTGATTTAAATATATTGAACGAAATGTAAAAATGCACTTGATTGAGTGAGAAAGTGTAAAAACATGAAATGGAATATGCATGAGTTAAAGTTACAGTTTGGTCCTTGTACTTATACAAATTTTACACTTTTTACCCTAACGGAGTAAGTTTTGCACCGTTAGTCCTTGGTTAATTATTTATTACATTTTTAGTCCAAAAAGTTCCAAAATGAAATTTTAAGCCTCCTGTTTATTGTTTGAACATTTTCTACCCTTAATTTACTGAAATGACAGTTTGGGATATAAGTTTATAAACTTGACTCTTTTAACCCGAATAGTAATATCTTTTGCAAACAAGTCCAAAAATCACAAAAATAAGGTGAAATGTTTTCCGAGAGTTTTAACATTTTTATAAAGCTTATTTGAGTTTAAATAAACTATTTATTTGCAAAAGTGCTTATTTTTCTGCTTATTGGGCTTTAACGAGTTAAAAATAAAGCCCAATAAGGGTTAATGATCCGAGGGGTTTAGAAGCAAAGTGTGTCTGGTTTTGGGCTTATATGAGTGTCTTAAAAACTTATCAATTGAGCTTATACTAACTACTTATACAGAGTGCTTAAAAACAGCTTATTGGGCTTAAAAAGCCCAATCGTATAAATATGGTTGTTTTATATTCTGTCTGAATAGCGATAGGTTGGGGGCTTTAAGTGGACTTTTATGAGCTTATTACGTGAGCTTATTTTACCAGCTTGTTTGTTGAGCTTATGGAGAATTAGTTCGGATGATAATAATGATATGTTACATGTACAAAATGGATTTTAATGGACTATTTCTTAGTCGATAATATGAATGGGTACAAAGTGAAATATGACTTTTAACATGTGATATGAATTGTATATTGCAACATGAGTTAGAACGAGTCTCGATATGCAATAAAATGAAGATGTATGTGTCGAGTAAATGTAGTACACGATTTACTAGCCATCCATGAAGGAGGTCGTATGCATATACGAGAAAAATAATAACAAGAACACGTAAATAAATAGAGAAAGTTATATACGTTCGAATGGAAAGTGTAAACAATGCATGATATATAGAAAAATCATAAAGATGAATGGAAAGGAGTTGAAATCGACTTACAACACCAAAAGGTGGTGTGAAATCTCGTTAGGATGGACTAGAACTCGGGTAAGTTGCACGTAACTTATAAAAATGATCACCAAAGGATCGAATGGAGGTTTTTCGACTTGCAATGAGGCTCGAATGACTATAGGATTTGCTTCTGTCCTTGGGGCTCTCAGCAGTGGAGAATACTTAGGAGAAAAATGAGATAAAAGCTTTGTGTGTGAAAGGGAGTTAATATGTGTGTATCGTGTATATGTATATAAGTATTAGTCGAGTATATTTCTTAATATAATCTCAAGTTGGTCTTGATTAGATGGTTTGCAGATTTTGGATAAGTATATGAGAATAACACTTGAGTACATAGGGGTTAGGAGGCGGTTTGTGTATGGTTTTGGTTTATATCACAACTTGTGCATATATATGCATCGTACGACATATTAAAGGGTTCGAAACAAAAATGTAACGTGACCAAAAGTGGGAAAAGATGAGAAACATGCTTATAAACTCATAATCGATCATAGCAAATGAAAACACATAGGTGAAATTAAGTTGTATCGAGTTTGGTTAAAATGGATAAATATTAAGTGGACTTGTAATAGTGTCGAGGGCGATTTACTTGGAGTCCTGTTCATGTACCAAACGTTCGAATGAGCAAGTGAGAATCGACACCCTGATTCTTTGGTGTATGGAGATTCGAGTGATGCAAAGAGTTGCATAGTTTGTGTGGCGAATTTAAAAGATATCGAAGCCAAGTATAGTGTGTTCAGTCCAGTTAAATATAAGAATTTAAATAAAGTCGGGTTGGGCTTTGATTAGTACCAGGCCAAAGATTGGGCCAGGAATAGTAAATGTGATCCGTTTGGTTTATAATGAGTGTGTTGGATTCGTTGTGGTCCGTGTGTGAGCTCGTTCCAATGTGTTTGTGTTACTGTAATGTAAAAAACAAAATTTTCAAATTTTGCCAATAAAAATGGTTAACTGATCAGTAATGGTAATTAATACTTGATTAACCTTTATAAATTACTGGGGAATTTTACAGGTTGCTACAGTACCCACCCGTCAAACAGAATTTCGTCCCAAAATTAAAGTCTAAGATAGTTGTGAGGGTCGTCTGTGGGAATAAATGTGGGTATTTGTCGCGAATTTGGTCCTCACGTTCCCATGTGTACTTTGGTCCTCGCTTAGAGTTCCATTGAACTTTGAAAATGGGAATATGGTTTTGCTTTAATTGTTTCACCTCCCTGTCCATTATTTCCAATGGTTCTTCTGTGAATACGAGTTTCTCATCGAGTCGGATTTCTTTCATTGGGATGACAAGAGTTTCATCTGACAAACATTTCTTCAGTTGTGAAACGTGAAATGTGTTGTGTACTCTACTGAATTTCTTTGGGAGCTCAAGTTTGTAAGCAATTGGACCAATTCTCTCAAGGATTTTGAACGGTCTAATGTACCTTGGATTCAACTTTCCATGCTTTCCAAAGCGTACCATTCCCTTCCATGGGGAAACTTTTAACATAACCCTGTCTCTAACTTGAAATTCCATGAGTTTTCTCCTTACATCGGCGTAACTCCTTTGTCTGTCATGAGCGGCTTGTAGTCGTTGTCTGATCCTAAAAATCTTTTTCGTCATTTCGTGTATCAGTTCTGGTCCTGTGAGTTGTACGTCACCAACTTTTGCCCAACAAACAGGTGATCTGCACTTTCGACCATAAAGTGCTTCAAATGGTGCCGCCTTGATGCTGGCATGGTAACTGTTATTGTAGGAAAATTCAGCCAATGGCAAGTGTTTATCCCAACCTTTTCCGAAGTCTATTACACATGCCCGGAGCATGTCTTCTCAGGTTTGGATTGTTCTTTCACTCTGCCCATCAGTCTAAGGATGATAAACGGTGCTCATATCTAGACGTGTACCAAGAGCTTTTTGTAGAGTTTGCCAAAATCTTGAGGTAAATCGGCTATCTCTATCTGAGATAATGGAGATTGGAACTCCATATCGAGTCACTATTTCCTTTAGATATAACTGAGCGAGAGTGTCCATCTCGTCAGTTTCCTTGATTGGTAAGAAATGAGCGGACTTGGTGAGACGATCAATGATGACCCAGATGGTGTCCAATCCAGTTGACGTCTTTGGTAATTTAGTGATGAAATCCATAGTAATTCTTTCCCATTTCCATACTGGTAGTTCAGGTTGTACAAGTAATCCCGATGGCTTTTGACTTTCCGCCTTGACTCTTGAACAAGTCAAACATTTACCAACATACTCAGTGATGTCGGCTTTCATGTTTGGCCACCAATAGATCTTTTTGAGATCCTGATACATCTTGTCAGAACCCGGGTGAATAGAGTACTTGAATTTGTGTGATTCATGCATGATGAGGTCACGAATACCTCTGTAGAGAGGAACCCAATATCTTTCTTTGAAACACAGCATACCATCTAATCTTTTTACAAAACCATTTTCATTCTCTGGCATACCGTAAATTTTCTCATGGGGTCTGTTTTCTTCTTTGAGAGCTTCTGATTGGGCTATGAGAATTTGTGATGGAAGTGGTGAACAAATGGTCATTCCCAGAGATCATACTCTAAGAGGTTTGATTCTTTCTTTTCTGCTCAAGGCATCAGCCACAACATTCGCTTTCCTGGGGTGGTAGCGAATTTCACAATCGTAGTCGTTGAGCAATTCTAACCATCGGCGCTGTCTCATGTTCAGCTCCTTTTGATCCAGTATGTGTTGAAGACTCTTGTGATCGGTGAAAACCGTGCATTTGGTACCGTACAAGTAATGTCTCCATATCTTAAGAGCAAAGATCACTGCTCCTAATTCTAGATCATGAGTGGTGTAGTTTTCTTCGTTCTTCTTGAGCTGTCTAGAAGCATAGGCTATAACTTTGCTTCTTTGCATCAGTACTGCACCCAAACCGTGATGTGATGCATCACAATACACTACGAAGTCTTCACTTCCTTCGGGTAGTGCTAAGATGGGTGCCTCACAGAGTTTTCGTTTCAAGAGTTGGAAAGCTGTCTCTTGTTTTTCTTCCCAGATATACTTCTTGTTTTTCTGGGTTAATTCGGTCAAAGGCTTTACCTTGACTGTTGATAATATGGCCAAGAAATTGTACCGTTGGGATCCAAAAATCACATTTGGAGAATTTAGCGTACAACTTTTCTTCCTTGAGCAACTCCAAAATGGTTCTCAAGTGTTCAGCATGTTCTTCCTTGCTGCGTGAGTAGATTAGGATGTCATCGATGAACATGATCACGAATTTGTCCAAGTATGGTTTTCATACTCGGTTCATTAAATCCATGAAAACTGCGGGTTCATTGGTGAGACCAAATGGCATTACTTGAAATTCATAATGCCCGTACCGTGTTCTGAAGACTGTTTTGGGAATGTCTTCTTCCCTGACTCTTAGCTGATGATATCCCAATCTCAGATCAATTCTCGAGTAGACACTCGATCCTTGCAACTGGTCAAATAAATCATCAATCCTGGGCAATGGATATCGACTCTTCACCGTGAGTTTGTTCAACTCCCTATAATCAATACACATTCGGAACGTTCCGTCTTTCTTATTGACAAATAAGACCGGTGCTCCCCAAGTTGATGAACTTGGTCGGATAAATCCTTTATCTGACAGCTCTTTCAACTACTCAGAAAATTCTTTCATTTCGGAAGGTGCCAAGCGATAAGGCGCTTTTGCAACTGGTGTTGCTCTAGGCACTAAATCAATTTGAAATTCTACTTGCCGAACTGGTGGAATACCCGACAAATCTTCCGAAAATACTTCAGAAAAGTCCTTGACAACTGGCACGTCTTCAAGTTGTTTCTCTTTTGATTCATTCTCCGTCACCTGAACTAGAAACACGTGAAATCCTTTGTTCATGTACTTCATCGTCTTGATATACGAGATGATGTTGAGCCGAGTTTTGTTGTGATCACCACGAACGATAAGAGTTTCACCATTCAGTGGAATTTGGCCGACCTTCTCGTCACAGATGATTCAGGCGTGGTGCTTGGATAACCAATCCATGCCAATAACGACGTCAAAGCTACCGAGTTGAATAGGCATGAGATCAATGGGAAAAAGGTTTGTTTAGAATTGTTAGGGTGCAACCTTGGATCATTGTGTTGGTGCCTATGAGGTTTCCGTTAGCTACTTCGATTTCGTATGTAGTGTCTAGTTCTACTGGGGCAATATTAAGCAGTGAAGCAAATGAAGTAGACACAAAGCTCTTATCAGCTCCAAAATCAAACAGTATTTTAGCACTTTGTTGGTTTAGTAAGAATGTACCCGTGACGATGCCAGGGTCCTGTGGTGCGTTCCCGTCACCGAGCACATATGCTCTCCCACGAGCAACATTGTTTTGATTTTTTAGGCAGTTGCCCCTGTAGTGCCCTTTCACACCACAACCGTGGCACACTATTGCTATCGGCTGTGTATTTGCACCCGTGGCTTTGCAGTCATTAGTTTTATGACCCACTTTTCGGCAATTGCTGCAAATTGCACGACAAGGCCCAATGTGATGTAGTTTACATTGGTTGCACTGGGGCTTGGTTTCAGTATAAACTTTTTCTCCTGTGGGTGCACCAACATAAGCTTTACCAGCTTCCTGTCTGCGGTTCTGTTGGTAGTGGTGGTTGTTGCGATTCTGTTGGTAGTTATGGTTACGGTTGTTGTTGTTGTTGTTGTTGTTGTTGGGGTTCCTGTTGTTGTGGTTGTTGTTGTTGTTGTTGTTGTTGTTGTTGTTGTTGTTGTTGTTGTTGTTGTTGTTGTTGTTGTTGTTGTTGTTTTGGGTGGTGGATCCATGATCATCTAGCATTCGCTTGTGATCATTGTTTGCGGAGGTAGAACTCCATTTGATTTCTCGTTCCAATAACCATTGAGCTATTGTGATAGCTTCCTCCAGAGTTGCTGGTTTTGACGAGGTGACATTCCCCTCGATGCTTCGAGGCAGTCCCTCGATGTACTTCTCCAGTGTTCTTTCAAGATCCGGTACCATTGTTGGACACAGTACCGACAGTTCCTGGAACCTTCGGTTGTAGGTTCTTAAATCGTTACCCCTTATAATTAACTGGTGGAATTCTTCCTCCAGTTTCCTGATTTCTGTTCGAGGGTAGTATTTCTTGAGCATTTTTGTTTTCAGTTCGACCCAGGAAATCTGATATGCTTCCTCCATACCCATGGTCTGGGCGGTAGCGTTACACCACGATGATGCATCTTCCAAAAGGGTTCCCGTAGCAAAGGTGACCTTGCTGTTATCTGGACAGTTGCATCTCATGAATACCGTTTCGGTACGCTCAAACCACTGAGCTAGTTGGGTCACTCCTTCTAAACCTTTGAAATAAGTTGGCTAACAACTCATGAAATCTTTATATGTGCACTTGCGAGACGCAGATGCCTCGCTTTCAGCTGTTGATCTGTTGACATAAATAAATGCCTAAAAACATTATCAATATTTATTCATATCTCTATGTTTTGATGATCACAAAATGTAAACTCATTAAAACATAAACTTATAAATTAAACAAGTACTTAGTTGTAAATATTCACTTCTACAACTAAAATCACTTAAGGTATGACTGAACTAATGCTTAATGCATTATATGATCAAAGGAACATTTTCTTAATAACTAGATTTTTTATAAAACATCAAAAACATTTTATATATTTTTGAAAAACATTTTTGGTATTAAATAAAAATGTTTAATCTTTTATAAAAATATGAATTCAAATTTTTAACCAAAATCAGTTAAAATGTTCCAGAAAAACCTTCCCCACAAAAGGACAAAATTGGCCAACGTTCAGTAGGGGCGGCCCCCTTAATTTTGCTAGGCGGCCCCCTTAATAATTAAGGGGACCGCCCCCTATTTAAGGGGACCGCCCCCGCTCCAGTAGGCTCCAGCTGTCCAGATTTTTCCCTATAAATACCAGCCTTCCCCTGGATTTTTACTCACCCTTTTGCACTAAAACTTTCTGTTGTAGATCTCATTTCATATCTTAAATAAACCTTTGATCATGTAATCTTAAGCATTGGTTTCCAAGTGATCCAAGCTTCCACCATCCAAGTGCAAAAGAAGAATACTTCTATCAATCAAGATTAGAAGTATTACAACTTAGTATCATTTTGTTACTTAAGTTGTGTGTTTAACAAAGTTTGTAAATCATTCATTCATTTGTATGTAAGGTGTGTGTTGTAGATTAGTGTTGTATGTAAGTAGTGAAGATGTTGTATAAGTAGTAGTGGAATAGAAGTTGTGAGGTCAAAGTGTAGAAGTCGTGAAGCCGTTGTGTAGAAGTCGTGAAGCCGTTGTGTAGATGTCGTGAACCCGTGGTGTAGAAGTTGTGAAGCCGTAGCTTAGAAGACGTGAAGTCCTTGTGTTGAAGTCGTGAAGCCGTAGCATAGAAGTTGTGTAGCGGTCGTGTTGAAGCCGTGAAGTCCTAGTCGTGAAGTCCTAGTGTTGAAGTCGTGAAGCCGTAGCATAGAGGTTGTGTAGCGGTCATATTGAAGTCGTGAAGTCTTAGTCATGAAGACATAGTGTTGAAGTCATGAAGCCGCATCATAGAGGTTGTGTAGCGGTCGTGTTGAAGTCGTGAAGAAGTCGTGAAGCCGTTGTGAAGTAGTCGTGAATAAGTTGTGAAGAAGTTGTGTTGTGAAGTTGTGAGATTGGTTCTAGCTACGATTAGAACTCGACATTTAGCTTTGTGTCGTTAAACCAGTGTAAGCCAAAGTTGTGTACGGTTTTCTCCGCCATAAGGGAGCTTATTGAAGTTGTGAAGAAAACTCTCGATCAAGGTGTGCTCGGGGAGTGGAGTAGGGCAAGGAAGGTGTCCTTGTAGCCGAACCACTATAAATCTCTCGTGTCTCGGTTAGATCTTTCCATACCTTATTTATTTCTTTACTTGCATCGTCATTACTTTCATACACATAGGCTTATATAATTGCTAGTATTAATTAGAGGTCGACTTCATATAAAGATCAAATTGAAAATCCATTCAAGAAACCAAAACTTTTACAATCAATTTAAAAGAATACATATATAACTAATAATAAGATTTAAGTTTTATTTTTCATAACAAACTAGAATCTAAAGTTTTTTAAAAAGTATAAAACAAAGTTTTTATAATAAATTAAAAAGACGTAAAACTATTCAACCCCCCCTTCTAGTTTTCCACAATTGGTATCAAGAGCCACGTCAATAGAGATCTTTAAAATATACTATATTTTAAAACTTGAATCGATCTATGGAATTCGTAAAATATATAGAAGGGGAATCTTTGCTAAAACCACTACTATTTGAAAACTATACTTTTCTTGAATGGAAAAATAAATTTGAAACTTATGTGAAATCAATTGATCTAGATCTTTGGCATGTCATTTCGATTGGTGATTTTCAACCAACAAAAACGGATTTTGAAAGTCAAACAAAAACGGATTTTGAAACTCAAAATGATTATTTAAAAACAAAGAATAACAAAAATAATGAAGCTAAAAGAATTATTTACAAAACCTTGCCGAAAGTTGAATATGAAAGAATATCTTTCTGTAAAACGGCAAATGATATTTGGAAAAATCTCTTAAACTTTCATCATGAAAAATGTCAAGCCAAAGATGAGGATTTTGATCTTGTACATGAATTAGTTATCTTAGAAAATTTAATAGATAAACATTTAGATAAAATAGATACATGTGCTACTAGTTCAAATGTTGTCAATGTAGGTATTAACGACGAAGACTACATGAATCAACTCCAAAGTGAACTCAATCCAAAATCATGGAGTGACACAGACGAAGGAGAAGATCATCATCCGTACAAGACATGTTCGGGTCAAGTCACTTCGGTTTAAATAAGGTGTTAGAAGCTTGCCATGATATATTTTCACACCTTGGTTATCTTGAAGACTCACCTATCATTCACACGTCGATCATCATCTAAGACATTACGAAGAAAAGCTAGGACGTGAGGTAAGTTCTCTTTTTAAATTTCAAAAGTAATTACTTCATGCATATAATCTTATTAATGCCTTAGGATACGCTTAGTCTGATAGGTTGCTTTGCCTTTACACTTTAGTTATATTCGTTCTGTGGCTTAATGAACTAGCAAACCTTTAGTTAGCCCCCCTAAGTATTAGTAAACCAAGCAATCTTCATATTTGGTACTCTCCGATAGGTAAATTTAGGAACTTAATTTCTTCTAAAAGGAGAATGACTACTGGAGAATCTATTGACTAGAAACACAATTTGACCTAATGTTTGAATTGCTTCTATGTGAGAAGTTGGGTGTGTGTAACCTGTAAAAACGGTCGTGTTTAGCCTGAATTGAGCACCACTAGTAATAGTCTCATACTCATTCTCCAACTTGAATACATTATTTTTCCTAAATATACCTAACGATAGTTTACTGCTATGAACTTTGCTTTTCACTAGAGCGTTTCATTCCTAGATGTATGTTATCTTGCATATATAAAATTTCTAGATGTTTACTTGCTCCTATGTGATTTGACTGCATGCCTTCGTAATTATTTGTTTAGTTGTTAAATGCATTGTCATTATAATAGCTTTTGTTTTTCTCTAACTACTCTGACATGATGTATTTTTGTATTTAGTCATAATACATGCTTAAATGCCATAGGATATGTAGAAAGAGGTAGCATGTGACAATAGACTTAACCAATGCCCTTGAGCATGAGATCTTTCATAAACCACTATTTTTAAACATATAATTAATGAGACTTATTTTTAAATTTGCAAAAACTTCACATTTTGGAAAAATGATTTTTCAAAAGATTATGACACATTTCTAATAAACATGTTTCACCATCCTACCTTTCTTCCAAACTTGTGTCTATAATTACGTGTTTATCAAAAACCAAAGATTGGAAAAATATGTTTTCTTTCCTCATAAAAACATTTTGAAATAAAGCCAAAACTATTTCAGTAATATATTTTTCACATCCACATAAAACCTACTTTCAAGCATTGTTGAATAATGCCAAAAACATTTCTTTAAATCATGCTTGGTGATCTCATATATGTCATATATACTTGTGTATATGACACTTATAAGTGAACTAAATCAAAAATGAAAAATCATGGTTTACTTATTAAAGATCTCACTTGGTACAAGTCTAGAAGTCCATGCTATCACAACTCCCCATTCCCTTGTACATAGATAATCATTAGGATTAATTAACTAGCCTTTTTAATCTTCCTAAGTATAATACTATGAATTACATGGTGCTATGTATTATCTTCTTGTCTAATATATGTATATACATGTTATATGCTTAATGAGTAGTTTGCATGTTAGATAAAGTTGCTTAAATAAATATGCTTAGCATATATGAGTTATTAAATCCTAAATTGCCTTGAAAGAAGTTGGACTTGCTTGAAACTAAACCCAAAAACACAACCTTTTCTACAAATTTATGCCAAAAACCCATTTCCAGTAATCTGGAAGTCAGCAGATGGGCGGCCCCCTTAAATACCCAGGCGGCCCCCTTAAAATTAAGGGGACCGGCCATCTGGAGTGACGGATTACTATTTTCCTTTTCAATTTCCAACCCATTTTATCCTATAATTCCCAAAATTCACAAACACATTTTGTCACAAACCACCCTCCAAAATTTACCTTCCACAATCACATCATCACTACATCATACATACCCATTTGGAGGAGGAAGCTTGACATTTGCCATAACCCAACAAATGATGTTGTTCAAACTCAACCAACACCTAAACCTCATCCTAATGAACCCTTTCACACACATAACCAATCATCCATATGTCCACCTTCATTCACTCATAATTACCCAAGTTCACAAATGTCTCCACCACCACGAGTGTCACCACCACCTCCACCAAATAACAACCACTCTCCATCATCATCACCTTCCACTCAACACTTGAAGTTTATTGAAGAACTCAAGGAAGCCCATGAGCTTAATGCTCTCCTTGCTTTGCACCTTGCTCAAAGCAACTTAGACCCATCACCATCCATCTCACCATCATTACCATCATCACCACATCACTTGAGTCAAATTGAGAAACATGTCAACAATTGTCCTTGTTGCATCTTTCTCCAAAATCAAACCATCATTACCATCATCACCATCCATCTCACCATCATTACCATCATCACCACATCACTTGAGTCAAATTGAGAAACATGTCAACAATAGTCCTTGTTGCATCTTTCTCCAAAACCAAACCATCACCTTAAATGAGCGTCTCACATGGATTGAGTATCTTCTCACTAGATCTAATCCAACACCACCACTTGAACAACATCAAAACCCTCATTCAACATGGTCAAGTCCAAGCTCTCCACCTCCAATTCCTCTATCAACACTCTCTCCAACATCCATACACCCCAAACTTACAACCCTATTAATCCAACATTTTTTTTACCCCCTCTTTACCATCATCCATCCAAAATAATCCAAGTTTTCATGTCTCAAGCAAGTCCAATGGATCTCTTAGGCAATTTAAAATTTTCTACTTATTGCATGCTATAAGCAAATTATGTGTTGTATCAATAATTATGTTTTTAACATAATTATTTTCAACTAATGAATGCTTTATTTCTTGTCTTTAATATATGATTGTTATGCTTATTGCTTGTATACTTGATATCATGATATATATACATTCTTGATGATTAATAACATGCTTATTCCATAATATGTGTTAAATGTATGCATGCGTAATTAACATGTTTATGTCACTATTTAATCATTCTTGATGTACATGATTCAAATGGAGCTTGCTGCAAAAACACCCTAAAAATGACCCTTTTCCGGAAATTTTTCAAATTTGGTCGCCTGGGAAAACACCAGATGGGCGGCCCCCTTAATTCCCTAGGCGGTCCCCTTAATTTTAAGGGGGCCGGCCTACAATTAAGGGGACCGGCCATCTGGCAGTAAAATTTACTGTTTTCTTTTGCATCTTGGGACCCCTTTTATCTAGCCCAAACCTTACCTAAATCAACCATCACCTCCATCAAACACCCATTTTCATTCACCATGCTATCACCAAAATCATCTCTAAGACACCAAAACTCCATCACCACCACCTCAATGTTAATCCCCAAGTGCACCAAATGCACCATCAAAAATACCCTTTCATCCATCAATAACTACATCAACTCACACCTTTCATCACCACCATCAAGAGCATCAACTCCACCTCCTACTCAAGAACCTCCATTCACCTAACTTGTCATTTCCATATCACCAATAACACCTCTTGATGCTCATTTCTCATCATCACCAATACCACCACACCCACAACCGAACCGTCATCTTTGGTCTTAGAGATGAGATACACTACATGTTTTCATCCCTTGAACACATGCTTAACAACCAACCTCCACCACAACCTCCATCATTTTCACCCACTACACTACCACCACCTTCATTCTCACCAAATTGAGCATATGCAATGCTTAATCAAAAATAATTTTTCAAACCATTTTGTGTGCAAGCCCCATGGAAGATCATGTACTCCTAGAATGATTATGTAGATTGCATTACTTACTAGCTAATGTAGGATTGAATATAATCTTGGATGGTTGTGTATTGATACACAATATTTTTAATGAATGTCTTTATATGCATGCTTATTTTTGCTATTTATATGCTTGTGCTTCTAATATTTTTCTTGCAAGTATTCCATATATCGATTCCTTGGTGCCCTCAAATGAGGGGGAGCACACATCAAGGGGGAGTTCTCGTCCCGACAAATTTTATCTCAAAAACTTGTCGGCATAACCTTTTTGATTCTACAAAAAGGGGGAGAAGTGAATATAAATTCACTAAATACTTGTCCAAAAATAACTTTTTAGATTTAATGAGTTTAGGTTTTGTAATCATCAAAAAGGGGGAGATTGTTGACATAAATAAATGCCTAAAAACATTATCAATATTTATTCATATCTCTATGTTTTGATGATCACAAAATGTAAACTCATTAAAACATAAACTTATAAATTAAACAAGTACTTAGTTGTAAATATTCACTTCTACAACTAAAATTACTTAAGGTATGAATGAACTAATGCTTAATGCATTATATGATCAAAGGAACATTTTCTTAATAACTAGATTTTTTATAAAACATCAAAAACATTTTATATATTTTTGAAAAACATTTTTGGTATTAAATAAAAATGTTTAATCTTTTATAAAAATATGAATTCAAATTTTTAACCAAAATCAGTTAAAATGTTCCAGAAAAACCTTCCCCATAAAAGGACAAAATTGGCCAACGTTCAGTAGGGGCGGCCCCCTTAATTTTGCTAGGCGACCCCCTTAATAATTAAGGGGACCGCCCCCTATTTAAGGGGACCGCCCCCGCTCCAGTAGGCTCCAGCTGTCCAGATTTTTCCCTATAAATACCAGCCTTCCCCTGGATTTTTACTCACCCTTTTGCACTAAAACTTTCTGTTGTAGATCTCATTTCATATCTTAAATAAACCTTTGATCATGTAATCTTAAGCATTAGTTTCCAAGTGATCCAAGCTTCCACCATCCAAGTGCAAAAGAAGAATACTTCTATCAATCAAGATTAGAAGTATTACAACTTAGTATCATTTTGTTACTTAAGTTGTGTGTTTAACAAAGTTTGTAAATCATTCATTCATTTGTATGTAAGGTGTGTGTTGTAGATTAGTGTTGTATGTAAGTAGTGAAGATGTTGTATAAGTAGTTGTGGTATAGAAGTTGTAAGGTCAAAGTGTAGAAGTCGTGAAGCCGTTGTGTAGAAGTCGTGAAGCCATTGTGTAGATGTCGTGAACCCGTGGTGTAGAAGTTGTGAAGCCGTAGCTTAGAAGACGTGAAGTCCTTGTGTTGAAGTCGTGAAGCCGTAGCATAGAAGTTGTGTAGCGGTCGTGTTGAAGCCGTGAAGTCCTAGTCGTGAAGTCCTAGTGTTGAAGTCGTGAAGCCGTAGCATAGAGGTTGTGTAGCGGTCATGTTGAAGTCGTGAAGTCTTAGTCATGAAGACATAGTGTTGAAGTCGTGAAGCCGCATCATAGAGGTTGTGTAGCGGTCGTGTTGAAGTCGTGAAGAAGTCGTGAAGCCGTTGTGAAGTAGTCGTGAATAAGTTGTGAAGAAGTTGTGTTGTGAAGTTGTGAGATTGGTTCTAGCTACGATTAGAACTCGACATTTAGCTTTGTGTCGTTAAACCCGTGTAAGCCAAAGTTGTGTACGGTTTTCTCCGCCATAAGGGAGCTTATTGAAGTTGTGAAGAAAACTCTCGAGCAAGGTGTGCTCGGGGAGTGGAGTAGGGCAAGGAAGGTGTCCTTGTAGCCGAACCACTATAAATCTCTCGTGTCTCGGTTAGATCTTTCCATACCTTATTTATTTCTTTACTTGCATCGTCATTACTTTCATACACATAGGCTTATATAATTGCTAGTATTAATTAGAGGTCGACTTCACATAAAGATCAAATTGAAAATCCATTCAAGAAACCAAAACTTTTACAATCAATTTAAAAGAATACATATATAACTAATAATAAGATTTAAGTTTTATTTTTCATAACAAACTAGAATCTAAAGTTTTTTAAAAAGTATAAAACAAAGTTTTTATAATAAATTAAAAAGACGTAAAACTATTCAACCCCCCCTTCTAGTTTTCCACATGATCGATTGTTGTTACTCGAGCGGGCTATGGTAGCCGCTTGAGTCTCAAGAGCTGCAGCAACGCTATCAGCTACCAGTTTCTGGATGACAGCTGGCGTCATTGCCTGTGCGGGAGTAGTAGTTTCCTTTCTAGTGCGAGGCATTGTTCTATTAATACCACAAGAAAACACATATTTAGAATTCACATAATGACTATGTTAGAATAAGTTGAGTAATAGGGAAATTGTATACAAGTCCTAACAATATTGTCACAATATGAAATCACAACCAACTGAGAATCATAAAATCACGACATGTTTGGGTACTATCGTAAGTAAATGATCAACTCTTGGTATAGGATTGCTAAGGAACAAAGTGATCCATCATTTACAAAAGCTGAAGTTCAGCAACTTTCTCTACATTCATCAAGTTTCTTTTGAAATTTCCTTTATTAAGTGTTTGTAATTACATCCCATTTGTATCATTCAGAGAACAATAACAATCACAAGTAACATCACGACATGTCTGAATACTGTTTATCCCTTTACACTTATAGAGTTAACTAAAAATTTAATCTAATTGTGTATTATGACTGAGATAATGCATTGATTAATTGTAACAGATAAATAAAACGTAAAGAGTAAAACACAAGTTTTTCAACGTTTAAATTTTTATTAGAAATCAATCAAAGAATCTATTACCCAAGTGTTTACGGAAAAACACTTGGGATTGAATAGACAAGGTATGGTTTGTCTCTTATCTAAACTCAAGATATTCTTGAGTGGTAACAATATTGACCCACTGAGCTATCTCAGGGACTTGGTTACTCTTTGTAGGAGAAAAGTGGTTTTGTGATAGTCTAAGCTTTTAGTGCACAAAACGTAACCCACTTTTCTCCTATCTGTTCCTATTTATACACAAGTGTAAAGAGTACCAAAGATTAAGATACAAAAAGAATAACAAAGCGTGTCTGACAACTACAACAGTATTTGTCATTTCCAAGAACCAATAGGAATAGGCTAATCGTCTTCCCGAGTGTCAGTTCTGACACATCTTGACTTTAAGCCGTTTTAGGTAAGGTTTGCTTCTGGCAAGATAAGATTTCATCTTATCTTCTCAAAATTTTCCCGCCAAATTCTGCCTTTCTTTCAGGCTTCAGGTTCTTCAGTCTACGCCTTCAGTCTTTAATCACTTATTGTTGTTGAGGAGACTGGGGTTCAGTGAGTTCTTGTCCAATACTCACTGAACCCATTACCTTCTTCTTTGGCTCAAATAACACTCAGGAAGTTCCGCCTCACTGAGTGGTGAATCTTTCTTCTTAGACTCGTCCTGAGCATCTTGAAGGTAACTCACTGAGTGACTGTTCACTCAGTGACTTAGGAGTGTTTTCGGTTGATTAACACTTAGCTTAATTTGTATTCAAATCCTGTTTTCAGGATGCTTGGGTACTGACGGACCCAACAATCTCCCCCTATTTGGATATAAATTATGCCTAAGTGTTTTGATCAGTTATGAGTGAGCTACTGACTTCTTCTCATACTGAATATACTAGAAAGCTATTAAGGACACTGAAATAACAAAACATGGGACATCATTTTATTAATATTATTACAAAGTCCTAACATCTATCATAATACTCAGGGTTCTTGAAAGTAACCCAAGAGTTCTAGCTTAGCCTTCTTCGACACTAACACTTCTTTGTCAGGTCATTCACTCATCATCCTATCCAGCAGCCTGACAAACTCCTCATTTTCAGGACTCTTCACTCGAAGCGCCATTAGCTTGTAAGCAAGGAGAGTTGTCGTTTCCACTAGTTTGATGTCACCGACTCTTTGGAATGCTGGCTGATCAAACTCATCGACAAAGAATATACCATACTCAGGCTTCTTGATGACCAGGTTGGGAACAAACTTGACTCCCTGAGGAGGGATCCTTCTGCAGTGTAGAGCAGCTATGAATTGTTCAGGTTCCTGACCCATAACTTTTCTTTTCCTCCCTGTCTTCTGAGTAGGTTCAGGGATTGCCAGTCCCTGAGAAGCAAGCGCCTTCTCATGATCTATTCCTAAACTCTTAGCCACTCTTTCAAGTTCTTTATATTTGGAGTTCAGGGTCTTGAGAAGCGTTGGAACAATCTTGCTTTGAGTCTTCTTCCTCAGGATGGGCATCATCATGTCCCACTCCCTTTGCCCAAAGTCTGAGATTTTGAAAGGCTTGTAAACCTTAGACTTTCTTGGTCCCCTGTGTACCGTTATGCTCATGGGCTTTGTGGGGTGAATGGTCATGTCAGTAATTGCACCTTCTCCCTTGGTCTTTGTCATATTCCACATGTACCTCTCATAGGTTCTCTTCCTCCTTTCTTCTTTCAGCTTGGCTTGCTGATTATGTTCCTGAAGAAGTTCAGCCTGAAGCTTGATGAAGTCTTCCCCCTTGATGTCCTTTTCAGACTCCTTGATCACCTCCTTAGCAACCTCAGCAATTATGGGTCTGTTGAGTTGCTTGTCTTTTTCTTTGGCCCTTCTTATGTCTTGTTGATGCAAGACTTTGGCCACTTCTGCTGGAGTCCCAAAGAAAGTCTTTCCTCCATCCAATTCAACCATAAAAGGTGCATCAGGGTCTGGACGCCTTTCGGTTGATGCCGAAACCAATTGTGTTTGAGGAGGGCCTTCAGTCACCATGATTTCCTTCCCTTTGTTAATGGGAGGGGGTTGACTGGTAGATGTTTAAGGGATCTCCGTTGCTACTGCTTCAGCTTGTACAGGGAGTGCAGCAACAACAATTGCAGATGAAGGATCAGGAGTTGGTTCATCAATTTTCTCCCCCTCAACAGGTACTGGAACTTCAGTGGATGTACCTATTGACTGAGGAGGTGGGGTAACTTGAGAGGCCTGAAGAATGGACGGAATACTGGAGACCATGCTCTTCATTTCGGAGGTCTCATTCTTCAGTGTGGTCATTTCAGCAGCCATTGCATTCTGAGTTTGGGTGAGTTCAGTGACCTTGGTGGTGTAGTGGTTGATCAGCTCATTATGTTTTGTTGAGAGCTGATCAAAGGATGAGGATAGTTTGTTCAGGTGCTCCTTGGAATCAGCTACGGACTGATGACGAGAGTCTTGCTGAGACCTTATGGCTTTGAGATCCACCCCCTGAAGAAGCTTGAGCAGCTCAGTAATGTTGGTGGAGGTGGTCTTCTGAGTATCCATGTACTCGTTTAGCTTGGTCATCAGGGTAGGATCATCTCCTAGTTCTTCCTGAACATGATCAAGAGCCTTCAAGATGTTTGTGAGCTGCTTATCTTGTTCAGTGCCCATGCAATCAAGTGAGTCCCTTAGGTCGCCGAGTTGTTTGTCAGTGAGGTTGGCGACCTGGAGTAGTTTACTCTGTGACTCTTCAACAGAAGCCCTAAATTCGGCATAGGAGACTGCCGCTTCAGTATACTGAATCCACTATTCTTTAGTAAGCTCATCATAGAGACCCTGGTTAGCTTTGCGAAGAAACTTAACCAGCTGTCTTTCAGTCAGTGGAAGAACATTGTCATATTACTGCAACCACTGAGGAGTAGTGGAAGCAGAAGAAGCACCTGATGATGATGATGATGTTGTTGGGGTGTGGGGTTGTTGATCCTCAGGAGGAGGAGAAGATGGTTGTTGCTCAGGGTGCTGAGGAGAGTTGTATATTTCAATCTCCATTTCCTCCCCAGCACCAAGAATTTCTTCTTCACCAAAGTCGACCATTTCCTCCTCTGACCCATCATCCAGTATTCTTTCAAGGTCAGCCAGAGTAGGAACCTTCATGGAATCTGGCTCCCCCTCAGAAGAGGGCTCACCTTTGTTGTGGCCAGGTTCTGACCCCTCCAAGTGCACTGAGTGGGTTTTCTCAGCCTGGACTTTGGAGTCAGTTCCCGAGAGACTGGATCCGCCATGAGGGGCTTTGGGTTCCGTATCAGCGGGTGGTTTTAATCCCTCTGAGTCTTTTTCCCCCTGAGTGCCTTCAAGGACTAGCGGGTGTTCTCCAGTACTATCATGAGGCACTGATTGTGATTGTTGGTGGACCCCCTTCCCATCAGGGTTGTACTGCCCTTCTGAGGATTTAGGGTCCTTTTCTCCCTGAGATCCTAAGTGTGATTTCTCAGGACCGTAAGCAGGATGTGATTGGGTGTGGGTCCCCTTCTCAGTAGAGTGGTGCTGCTCTACCGAGGATTCAGGACCCTTTACTCCCTCAGGCAAAGATTGTGATTTATTAATGCCTTCATCGGGATGTGAGAGGGTGAAGGTTCCTGACCCCACTGACTTGTATATGTCAGTAGAGCCATGAGGAAAGGGTTTACCCGAGGACACTAAGGATGATTCATCAGTTCCCTCCGTTGGCGTTTGTTGTATGGTCAAGGGGGTCTCACTGATGGGTGTCTCAGAGGTCTTGGCCATAGTTTGCCCTTGCTTAGGCTTTGAGGCAGCAGTCTCAGTGGCGAGTGGTTTGGGTTTAACCACCTTACTGGACCCTGCCTTCTTTTTCTTCTTCTCCTTCTTTATAGGAGAAGGTACTGGTGAGACAACATTTGCACCCTGAATGATTACCAACATGTAGTTGGTCAGGGCGACTGGTTGTACCTCAGTAAGGCCACTTGAATAGTTGGCCTTATGTAGGACGTCAGGTTTAGATCCTTCAACATCAGGCCTAACATAATCAGAGCCAAGTAAGTCCTGAAGCACACAGGAAATGAACCTAGGGTAAGACATGTGTCTTTGCCAAGATTTTCCTGAGAGCTTGGCTACGAGGTCACGAAAGATTATTCCTCCGATGTCTATTTTTCTACCCTCCAGGAGACTGAACACCATCAATTGTTGTGATGCATTTAATTGCTCAGTGGAGGATTTATTGCCTCCAAGGACCTGAATGACAAAAGTCATTAGGATCCTCCAGACGGCAGGGAACCAAGTCTTAATTATTGGAGCTTTGGCCAATAATGTTCATGAGGCTATGTCAGGTTGTTTTGGGTCATGTGGCCCTAGTAAAAGCAATTCGGCTTTTACTTCTTGGTCAGTGGGGTTGGGCTCATAGTTCTCAGTGAAATCAAGACCTGTAGCCTTGATGAAGGTTGGGTAATCCAGGGAGAGGGTCCTTCTCCCGTTCATCACTGAGAACGTGATTATGGAGTCTTTGGTGTCCTCAGGGCTAGTTGCCACTGTTGTACACCAGAATTCCCTCAGATAGTCATTGTATATAACTGAAGGGGTTTTTGTAAACGTCATAGCAAGAAAGCAGTTTTGAAGGTATTTAACCACATTCTTGTACGCCCAAAACTTTTTTGGGTAGGCAAAGTTTCCCACCGCATTATTTTTGTTCAAGTCCACGCCCTCCATTATGAATTCCACATTTGGGGTATAGGTTATAGCTTTAGAAGTAGCCATTTTTGTTGGAAGGTCTTGGTAAAATAGTCTGGGTTTCTAAAGATGAACACACACACAGCAGTTTTTTTTTGAAAGAAAAAGGGCAAGATTTTGCTTAAGATTTCTAATAAACGTGTGTGTGTTATTTGTTTTGGGGGTATTTATAGGGAAGTGCAGAGGAGGGGTGTTTTAGGCATTAAGCGGTTTTATTTTCTCAAAAAAAGTTTTGGAAACCGTTATGTATAAAACATTTTGGGATCCGCATTAAATGCCACCACTCCACTTTCCTGGGTTTTGCACAACAGTCGAGGAGAACAGTTGTGCCGTCTGCAAAAAGTGCATTTTGCAGAGATTACATCATCACAAAATGTATGATGTGTGAGGGGAGGTATTAAATACCAAGTGGGTAAGTTGGGGCCCAGAGGTGGAAGCCAGAAAGGCAAAAGAACAAATATTCTTATATTAAATAAGAATTCAGTTACCAACCTCGGATATTTACTAACTAAATACTTATAGCATTTAAGTTAGCATTGAATGTCATTTTGAGGGCCCTGAATGACTTTTCATTCAGTAAGGGGTTCAGGGAAGGTGGTTCAGTGATCTTTTTCACTGAGGGACACATTGAGTTAGGGATCTGTGATTTTCAGAATTTACACTTAGTACGATGGATTCAATCAGTGGACTGAATCTCAATATCCAACATTCCTAGTTCAACTTTCAGTCTGGTGAAGGTTGGTTCATCCAATGGTTTGGTGAATATATCAGCTAGCTGATATTCAGTAGGAATGAAGTATAATTCAATGTCACCATTCATGAAATGGTCCCTGATGAAGTGATATCTGATATCAATGTGTTTTGTTCTCTGATGAAGAACATGGTTGTTTGAGATGGCAATTGCACTTGTGTTATCACAAAAGATAGGAACCATCTTATACTGAATTCCATAGTCACTGAGTTGACTTTTCATTCATAGTACATTTGCACAACAACTGGCTGCTGTAACATATTCAACCACAGCTGAGGACATGGAAACTGATTGTTGCTTCTTAGCACTCCAACAGACTAATTTTCCACCAAGAATTTGGCAGGAGCCTGAGGTGCTTTTTCTGTCCATGTTGCATCCAGCATAGTCAGAGTCTGAGTATCCTTTGAGATCAAAGCCTGAACATTTTGGATAATATAATCCAAGGTTTGGAGTACCTTTCAGGTACCTGAGTATCCTTTTCACAGTAGTAAGATGGGATTCCCATGGGTCAGATTGATATCTGGCACACAAACAAACTGAGAATTGGATGTCAGGCCTTGATGCAAGTAGATACATCAGTGACCCAATCATTCCTCTGAATAGAGTTTGATTGACTGGTTTACCAGTAAGGTCAGGACCAAGGTTGTTTGGTGGAACCATGGGAGTTTTGACTGAGGCACAGTCACTGAGCTCATACTTCATCAGTAGGCTTCTGACATACTTCTCTTGACTGATAGAGGTTCCTTTATCAGTCTGCTTGATTTGCAGTCCAAGGAAGTAAGTCAGTTCTCCCATCATACTCATTTCAAATTTCTTTGCCATCATTTTTTCAAACTGTTTGCAAAGTTTATAACTTGTTGAGCCAAAGATGATGTCATCAACATATACTTGTACAAGTATGACATCATTATTTGTCCTGTAGATAAACAGTGTGTTGTCTATCTTACCTCTGACAAATTTGTTTTGGATCAGGAAGGCTGAGAGAGTTTCATACCATGCCCTGGGTGCTTGTTTCAGTCCATAAAGGGCTTTGTTAAGCTTGCAGACATAGTCAGGAAACTCACTGCTTTCAAATCCAGGAGGTTGCTGAACATAAAATTCTTCTTTCAATGAGCCATTTAAGAATGCACTTTTAACATCCATTTGGTACACTTTGAAGTTCATGTAGGTTGCAAATGCAAGGAAGATCCTGATGGCTTCCATCCTTGCCACTGGTGCAAATGTTTCTTCATAGTCAATGCCTTCTTGTTGATTATAGCCTTTGGCTACAAGTCTGGCCTTGTTTTTAATGACTATGCCATTTTCATCAGATTTGTTTTTGAACACCCATTTCATGCCAATGACTGAAACATCTTCAGGACATTTGACCAAGGTCATTACCTTGTTTCTGTCAAATTGTTCGAGTTCATCATGCATGGCCTGAACCCAACTTGGATGTTTAAGTGCTTCTTTGACACTTTTGGGTTCAATTGTGGAGATGAAGTTCACAAATAGGCATTCATTGGCTGAGGCTGCTCTTAGACTAGCAGCCATGCTTCTGGTGAGCATGCCTTCAGTAGGCTCTCCAATTATATTGACAAGTTCTATATCCTGAGACCTAGTCCAACTGTCCTGAGGTCTTGGATACTGAATAGAACTTGTGGAGGCTTGATTGATAGGGTCTGGTGTAGACACTTGATGATCTTCAAGATCTTGGGTGTTTGATTGGGTTGACTGATCACTGAGATTGTTTGGTTCCTGAGCACTTTGTTCAGACTGATTGATTGCATCAGTACTTCTTTGTGCTTCAACAAAATCAGTGACAGTTGGGTAAGAAAGATTGTGAGGGATGATGTAGTAGGAGATGTCAGCATTTGCTTGGTACTGAGTGGGAGGATCATTGTCAGGATGATGTTCATCAGGAGGGAATCTTGATGAGACATCAATACCTATCTCTTCTACTGAGGTGTTAGAGACACTGATTGCATCAGTGCTCTCATCAAAGGTAACATGGAATGTTTCCTCAGTTTGCTGTCTCCTAGTGTTGAATACCCTGAAGGCCTTTGAGACAAGTGAGTATCCTAGGAAGTATCCATCATCAGCTTTGGCATCAAATTTCCCTAAGTGATCCTTGTGATTATGAATAAAAACAGGACACCCAAAGACATGGAAGTAGCTGATGTCAGGGATCCTTCCCTTAAATAACTCATAAGGGGTTTTGCTATGTCTCTTGACAATGATGGATCTGTTTTGTGTGTAACAGGCAGTTTTGATTGCTTCAGTCCAAAAGTGTTTGGAAAGGACTGATCCATTTAGCATTGTTCTGGCAGCTTCAATGAGTGTTCTGTTCTTCCTTTCAGCAACACCATTTTATTCAGGTGTGTAAGGAGAGGAAAAATTTTGGGAAATTCCTTTCTCATCACAGAAACATTCAAGTTCAAAGTTTTTGAACTCTGTTCCATTGTCAGTCCTAATTTGTTTGACTTTAATGTCATTTTGATTTTCAATGTTCCTGACAAAGGATATGATTGTTTCAGCTGCCTGACTCTTTTTGGTCAGGAAGTAAACCCAAGTGTATCTTGAGTATTCATCCACAATGACCAGAGTATACTTCTCATGGTTAATGGATCTAGGACTGATGGGCCCAAAGAGATCCATATGGAGAAGATGAAGACAGTTCCTAATGGAAAAGTTTGTTTTGGTTTTAAAGGATGCTCTATGATGTTTACCTTTTTCACAGGCAGAGCATGGTTTATCCTTTGAAAACACAAGTGATGGTAAGCCAAGGACCTTGTTTTGTTTTACAAGATTGTTTATGTTTTTGAAGTTCAGGTGGGAGAGTCTCTTATGCCAAAGCCAGTTGAGAGTTTCAGTGGCCTTAGCAAAGAGACAAGTTCCATTCTGAGTTAGACTGGACATGTCTAACACATAAACATCTTACCTTCTTGGTGCAATAAGGACAACTTCCTTATTTGCATTGAAGATGGTTCCTTGCTTATCATCAAACTGAACTATGTACTTGGCATCACATAGTTGACTGACACTGATCAAATTGTACTTAAGACCATTTACGTAAGCTATCCTAGTAAAGACTATACCACTACAGTTTACTGAACCATAACCTTTAGTGAGACGTGATGAATTATCAGCAAATACCACCTTGGGTCCTGGTTCTTCTACATATTTGTGCAGATACTCTTTCACACCAGTCATGCTCCTTGAACATCCACTATCTAGATGCCAAATTGGCTCCCTGGCATGTTTCTGCACAAATGGTAAACTGAGTTAGTTCTTTCTAGGACCCCTTTTCTTGGAGGGCTTGGCTTTGAAGGCCTTCTTAAAAGTAACAATTGATTCATGGTCAGTGGTTGAGTGGACTGAGCTACCACAAACATTGCATTTGATTGCATATGTGGACTCAGTAGACTGAGAGGACGACTTGGGAGTTCCTCTTCTAGTATGAATGACCTTCTCATGTCATGAGGTGTCATGAGTGGGATCACCACATATGTCACAACTTGTGTCCATTAGGCAATCCTCAAGAAGGTGGTCATTGAAGCCACAGTGTGGGCAGGGTGCAAAAGGCTTAGCCTTTTGTTTGTATTTCTGCTTTGAATCAGATGGATACTTATGAGCTTGTGCTTTAAAGTTTGTCATCTTTGATGTGGCTGTGTATGATTGGTGATCAGAGGTCCTGTGATCTTCCTTCTTGCATATCATGCAGTAAAGAATTCTATAACAATCATCAGTGAAATGATTGGTATAGTGACACAGCTCACACCTTTTCAGGGATTTGGAGGTTTTTGGTTTGGTGCTTGAGGAAGTTGATTTGGGTTCCTTCATCTTAGATTTAGAAGGCTTTTCAGAAGATTCAATCTTCTCACTTAGCTTCCTGACAAGCTCAGCCAACTGATCAAATTTTGAGTCAGGGCTTTATGTCTTTACTTCAGAAGGGACAAAAGTTGATGAGTCATCAGTATGAACTGAGACATCAGGGGTTTGCCTTTTCAGGATGGTTTTTTCCATTCCTGGCTTTTCCTTTGGAGAATACTGAGAGTAGACCAATGGTGTGAGGTCTGAGTATGGTGTAGCTCCCTGAAGGACTTTCAGAGATAGGAGTGGTTCAATTGATTCTGATTCAGACTCATTGACTGACTCAGAACTACTGGGTTGGTCAGTGAGTCCAAGCATATTTTTCAGAGCCTGACTTTCAGGAAGCAAGATTTTCCCAGTCTCAAAGTTTGGTAACTTACTGACTGGGTTGTCCCTGAAAATCCAGTCATTTGACTTGGGTTCCATTTCCTGCTCAAAAGATATGCCAGCTGGAATAAAATCTTTTTCATTGTGCCTTTCACTGGGGGTTTCAGTGAGTTGATCTACTCCTATAACTTTCTTGTTTGCACTAGGAATTAGACTCACAGTATCAAAAACTTTGGGGTTCTTTTTAGTCCAGCTTTTAATGACATCTTTTTCTTTGTTAAGCTCATTTTGTAGGGTTTGATTTTGTTTCAAAATCTCAGTGTTTTGAATTTGCAGTGTAATATTTTCTAATTGGCTTGTTTTAGTACAAGCAATTCATCTCTACACTTATTCAATTCTAACACAAGATTGTTATATTTTGAAAGCAAGTTAAGCCTTTAAGCTTCTACAAACTTAAGATCTACACTAATGTAGTTCATATAAGACTGCCAATCAGAATTATCATCCATTGAAAGTAAAATATTTACCTTTTTCATGGTTATGTTGACCCATTCTCCATCCCTTGCATGGCTTTTTCCAACAGCCAGCTGATCACCATCAGAAAGTGCCATCAGTGCACTCACTCTAATTTTCTCATCTTTTGAGGAGACCTCTTCTTCATCCCAGTAATAGGCTTCAACTACAAGAACCTTGTTCTTTGTCTGAACAGGTTTGGAAGTTTGAGCAGCCTGAGACATTGAGGGATTAGTTTCAAGGAGGGCAAGTTTAGCCTTAGCTTTCCTATATTTAGCCTCAAAATCTTTTTTACCCTTTTGAAAATTATTGTTTTGGAAATGTTGGGTAGACTGAAGCATTCTAGGTTGAAACTTGCTAGTTCCTGAGGAACTGTTTCCAGAAAATTTATAAGAGGGTTCTGAGATAGTTTTTGAATAACAGACTCTAGCAAAATGACCCTTTTTACCACATTTAAAACATTCAATGGTTTCATTTTCTTTAGCTTTTGAAAAGTTGGACTGATTTCTTTTGATAAAACGTTTTGAATTAGCAAGGAGTTCCCTTTCTTGGAATTCCAAGTTTAAATCATTTAGGTACTCATCACTAGTTCTTTCATCAATCTCATCCTCAGAATCCTCTTGAAAGTCCTGAATAACACCATTAGAATAAAAGGCAGTTGATATGGGTGAGGAAGTCAGGGCCTTTTTGGTCTCAGAGCTTTCTTTGAGTCTGGGTATCTCCTAAAGATTAAGTTTTCTTCATAGACAAACTTCCCATAGATCTCAGGGAGCTCAAGGGTCTGAATGTGGTTAGCATTCCTGAGGCCTTGTGAGAAGTTTAGCCACTTCTCAGGGAGACTGTTGACAATGCCAACATTGATCTCATGCTTAGACAAAACTACACCATCATTTGACAGTTCATTTATCAGGGTCTTGTATCTAGTATATGTCTGAGAAATACTTTCAGAGTCCTTTGCTCTGAAAGTGTTGTACTCAAGTTTCAGGTCCATGATCCTGTTTTCCTTGGTATCTGAGGGACCTTCAAAGCTGTTAATCAAGTCAACCCAAGTTTGCTTGGCTGTAGAACAGTTAATGACTGATTCCATTATATCGTCAGGAAGACAAGATATAATTATGCTTTTCAGGCGTTGGTCTTGATTGACCACCCTTCTCTCATCAATAGTCCACTGAGCTTCAGGCTTGTTTAGCCCCTCAGCAGTCTTAGGGACAAAAGGACCATCCCTGATACAAGTGATGTAGTATGGTTCCATACAAGTCAAGTAGCAAAGCATTCGCTTTTTCCACTTGCTAAATTTTCTAGCTTCGAGTCTGGGAGCAACAGCTGAATAGCTGCCACCCTTTTTATCGACGAGCTGGGGCACATTAACATCAGCCATAGTAGGATCTTGGTTTTAAAAACCTTGAGCACTCTTAGTTTTGAAAAGATTTTATAAACCAGAGGCTCTGATACCACTTGTTGATCCCTTTACACTTATAGAGTTAACTAAAAAGTTAATCTAATTGTGTATTATGACTGAGATAATGCATTGATTAATTGTAACAGATAAATAAAACGTAAAGAGTAAAACACAAGTTTTTCAACGTTTAAATAGTAAAACACTTAGTGGTGAATCTTTCTTCTTAGACTCGTCCTGAGCATCTTGAAGGTAACTCACTGAGTAACTGTTCACTCAGTGACTTAGGAGTGTTTTCGGTTGATTAACACTTAGCTTAATTTGTATTCAAATCCTGTTTTTAGGATGCTTGGGTACTGACGGACCCAACAAATACAATCACAAAACACATGAACAACCACAGTAGCATAAATCAACATCAATATATAATAAATCATAACCAGCAACATATATTAATAACTTGAATCAATTGTGTTACAAAACATAATGATTAGAAGGTCCTTTATTAATGCCACATGCGGCAGGCTAAGATGCCTTAAAACTATACAGATGTAAACAATGCCTAACAGCTGGAAGTCTCGTCCATGGGTCCTGTGAGCTCTGAAATCTGATCCAGAAGTCTTTGTATGTCGGTCTGATGCTGGACCTGCATGTCTTCCACGAGGTTCTCTAATGTATCGGCTCTGCGACGCGCTTGTAAAGCTTCCTCAATCTGCCTCTGACCCTCCCATTGTAGGACTGTCATATGGGAGCGTGTCTCGAACAACTCTAACTGAATCCTAGTCAGACCGTCCTGAAGATCCATCCTACCGGATACGAGGCCATGTAGGGTGCCGTTGACAGTCTCGAGGCGGTCAAGCGGTGTTCTGTCAACTATGCTGAGGAGTGTATCTATCTGCTCCTCATGACGATCTAAACACGTCATGATGGTGGATGGGGTAGCTGTACGAGCTACTGCTGCCCGGGAGCTCTCTCCAGTTTCAAAGACTCGTGCTTGAGGAGTGAAACCAGGTGGGAATGGTAATAATGATGACGATGGATGATTGGGACCTGCTATACGGGCCGGGCTCTGAGAGGGTAGATCCTCCTCTGGAGTCGGCTCCCGCTGGTGAGGTGTAAACGGGTAAGTTTAGGTGAGTTGGTTGATCCATGCTAAAGTGTGTATATAAATATTATGCAGATGGATACGCGTGAATAAAGACAAATCAACCTTTAGGAAAAGGCTAGCTTGAAAAAACTCACGTTGTGGTATGTGTGATACCAGGTAAGTGATTACCCGGGTCGTGTCCCAGCGAGGATGGAATGGACAATCGTTTAAGGTTTGGGATTAGAGTGACTCATGAGTGAGATAAGGAATTTTTACTTTTTTATGATGTTCTAATTAAATAATGAAAAACAAATTTTAAAAATAAAATTAAGGTTAACGAATTATATTAAAAACACGTTACGGGAATTATAAAAACGCGATTAAAAAGTGAAATATTAGAAAACTAATCCTACAAGTGCAAAATTATTTTTCTTAAATCCTAAATAATAAAAGAAAATTTTAGAAAAAAGATTTATATTTTTCTGAATTTTATATTTTTTATTATGAATTAAAAACTATTAAAACTAATTAAAAGGTTTAAAAATAGTAAATGAATTTAGAAAAATATGAAACTTTGCAAGAAAATCTAAAATATTATTCTTAATCTAGGAAAAATAAAATTAGAACTTTTAGAAACCCTAATAAGCAAATGGGCTAAAGAGCAGTTTGAAAATAAGCCCAAAAATAAGCTAAAAAGCTCTAAAAATTACCAAAGGCTCAGAAATAGATTATTATACTAATGGAAGCTTGAAACAACTTAAAAAGCACAAATAAGCAAAAGAAATAAGCAAATAAGCACTAGGGCAGATTCACAAATTAGGGCAGAAATGATAGTAAAATGGCCAACTTGCAGATCAAATTAAGCACTTCAAATAAGCAGAAAAGTGGAACTTATGGGGGGCAAAACCTTCCTAGTACTATAGGCTACTCTAAAATACAAAAAGCCCTAATTTTAACCACCCAGTTGAACTCCAATTGGGCCCTAGATCAGATGGTCCAGGAAAAGCAAATCTGATGCAGGCATGAATCAGGTTTGATGGGGTAAATTGCAGACCAGATTTTAAGCTGGGAAATAAGCTAAAAAGGGAAAACAAAGCTTATAATCCTAAAGCCTATACTACTAGCTAAAAGCAAACAAAAAAAAGGCAGTGAGCTCAAGGGAATAAGCCAGAAATCAGTTGAGATTAGAAGCTTATTATGCTGATGGTCTGCTCAGTATATACTGAGCAGCAGGAACATATATGGCCTAAAACCTTTCAACTCTTAGTGAAACTAAACCAGAACTTGGGAATGCACTTAACCACTAGAATGAACATGGAAATGCCAAAAATATGGCACTAATAAGCTGAGCTTATTCAGAAGCTTACTAAGGCAGTTAAGTTTATACAATTTCTACTAATCCATCAATAACCTCAAGAAGCCTCAAATCTCTTAAGACCTATCAGAAATATGTTTAAACACCTACAATTAAGCTAGATCAATGTTTAGAAAGAAGCAAATGAACAGTACAGTGAGTCAATGGTCTAAAACAGGACTTATCCCAAACACCCCTTATAAAGGGCTGATTTGGTTTTAAAATTAGAACAGGCTATGTAGACCTATGAAATTCATCAACTACTGATTAGACAGCCTACTTATCACCTAATAAGCAATTATCAATAATGAAATGAGCCCCTAATAAGCAATAAGCTGTTATGACTATTTTTGGCTTTTTAAAGGATTTTTAAGCAAAATAAAGAAAAAATTATTTTAAACTGATAAAATAGATGAAATACAACTATAAACTATTAATAAGCAGAAATTAATGAAAATAAGCTAAAATTAAGCTATTGTACAGTAATATGGAAAAATAATGCAAAATATAGAAAAATAAGCTTACAACTGAGAGACTTATGGAACAATGTAACTAGATCAGAAACAATTCTAGCTTGTTAACAACAAGCTAGAAACCCAAGTAAGCTCATCCAATAGCAGCTTATTTGACCAAGCAGCTTATTTGACCAAGCTTTGACCATCTTTGACTTTTCTTGTTTTTCTTTGGAACAGACTGAGTAAGCTAAGATAAACTCACAAAAAGCTATAAAGAGCTTAAATGAGCTTATATAAATAGAAAAGAAGCTTTTGCAAACATCAAAACATTTAATTCGAATTAACAATGGATACTTAAAACATGAAATTCCATTAACCTCAGAAAATGATACAATACTTGATGGATTACAGATAACTGAACTTAAACAAACTTGAATTGACAACTAGAACTTAAATTGAGATTGAAATAAACAACAAGTAACTTCTACACTACGAATGGTCTAAAAGCATGTGACAATTCTATCTCTGTGTCTTCTTCTCTTTATATAGCACTCCCAAAAGTATCTCTGAGTCATCCTGATCAAATCCCACCAATGAAACAATCTTAATTCCATCTTGGCCGTTAATTGTGTTTTTGGCGGGAAAATAGTCCATGTGGGTTTTACAGGCCTAGTGGGGGTGTGGGAAAGCATTAAATGAGGAGGGGGGTGGTGGAGTGTCAGGGATAAGGCGGTGGGTTGAGGTGATGGGATATGGTGGAGTGCAGAGGTGAGGTGGGGGAGTGGTATGGTTTAGGCGGGACATGGTTTAAGAAGAAAGGGTTTGACCAGGTCAGACCTGGTATTGAGTTTATTTAATAAAAATGGACGGGAGTTGGGCTGTGTTGGGATGATGGGCTTTGGGTTGGGTAGTGAGTGGGCTAGGGGTAAGGATTAAAAGTGGGTTGGATTTAGTTTGATCCGGATTTTGTAGATTTAATCACAAGGACCAAATTGTAATTTAGGAAACTTCAAGGACCAAACTTGTATTTTCTGAAAATCAACTACAAGGGCTATTTGTGACATTTCAACATTCTTGGAAGTAGACTTTGACAATTTGAGAATAATCCCGGTCCAAACTTGTAAATTCCGTCCCCGTCCTCGGCTTTTGAACTTTTTCCAATCTTGTGCTCGGTTTTGTCTGTTTTTACCTGTTTTCGATCCTTTTGTACCTGAAACACATAAAAACACAAACCAAGGATATTTGCAGTATAATATGGTCTATTTGGGTGTTTTTGGTCATTTTTTGTGTCTTTAATGGGTATAAAATGATGAGTATTTAGACACTCATCATTGGTTGAACAGGTGGTCGGGTCTAACCGACGGTGGAGGGGGTGATGGTAGTAGTGGTGGCAATGCATACTGGTACTCGGTTGATGATGGGGGTGTCATCCCGATCATGTCTAGGGGTGAAGTAGGGGAGAAGGGTGGAAATAGTGGTATAATCAGCACTATAGGTAGTCGTACCCTCTTGCGAGGTGTATGCATCTTGATAGCGCCATTGGGGTGGCTCTGAAATGGTGTCATGAATGGTTCGGGCTCATAGGGTTCCAAAATCCTAACTCGTCTGCGTCGGACTACCGGTGCAGGTAGGGGTGGTGGAGTAGGTAATGGTGTATCTGAATCTTCTGCAGGCAGCCATTGCTGAGTCTGCATGTACTGGTCATTGTAAGTGGGAGAAATTGGATGGTTCTCCGGGTGTGGTGGTGAGATATGTGCCCATCTATCTAGTACATACGGGTCTTCAGATATGGGTGAATCTGGGTTACCTGGTGAAAAAGGTGTCCGGGGTGGTGTAGCGATGACTTCACCCTCCTCAAAGGGCTCCGTTTCGTCTGAAGTGGTGTTCGACACTGAGGCAGTCGAAGTACTGGGAACTATGGGTGAGGTGATAGATGATAAGGTGTCCTCGGACTCCATGTCCGATGATGAGGTGCTAAGGTGTGATACTGTAGACATGGTACTGTAATAACCCGAAAGTAGTAAATGTAAGTAATCAATAACATCAAGCATGTGAAAATCAATGTGAAATAATCAAGTATGTGAAGATTAATGTGAAATAATCTTAATAGGTAATGTATTGAACACGATGTTATGCAGGCACAAAGGGCGTAAAGTGGTATGGTGTAAAATGATTCATTTTGAAAGTGTAGTTATAGTCCAATGATCGAAAACATTTGGTTCTCTATAACCATGTCTCTGATGCCAATCTGTAACACCCCCAAAAATTTTAAGTTAACAGCGGAAGACTAATTAGGGTATTACAGGGAGGATCATTGTCATAATCATAGAAAACGGCTCAAAAGAGGCGTTTTGAAAATTATTATCATTCAAATAATAGTTGAGATACAAAAGTGAAAATATCAGAGTTATGAAATCCCATAAAAGGGTGTAGTAGTTTGAAATTAATGACATAATTTATCGAGGCAATTACATATATGTCCCTGCTAAGCTAGTTTATTACATATATACCCAAGCTTAAAATTTAATTACATATATCCCCTTCCTAAACACTCTTAATTACATATATACCCAATTCATTTAAAATAGCTTATTAAATGACTATTATACCCTTATTAACATTAATATATTTCCCCCTTCTAATATCATTTCTTACATAGTTTCACATGAAAGTCTTTCGAGGGAAATAACTAGCTTACAGTGAACTCAACGGGAAGTGGGAAGACTCATTCGAAAAAATGAATGATTTTAAAGAGGAGTTATTAAGATGAAATCCGAGAAGTGTCGTTGATACTATGTAAGAAATGTTATTAGAAGATGGAAGTATATTAATGTTAATAACGGTATAATAGTCATTTAATAAGCTATTTTTAATGAATTGGGTATATATGTAATTAAGAGTGTTTAAGAAGGGGATATATGTAATTAAAATTTAAGCTTGGGTATATATGTAATAAACTAGCTTAGCAGGGACATATATGTAATTATTTTACACCAGAAAAACCATCAGGTTAGTGCCCACTCTGTGCCTTGACTGCTCCGTTAATTACCTGAGATAAACATGCTAAAGGTCAACAAAATTGTTGAGTGAAATCATATAGTTTGTAATAATAATCAGTTTGAATACAAGTTTGTGATTGCCTGTGAATTACAATCATGTTTGAAATTGTAGGATCGTGTGCTTCTAGCTTGATTGAGCTTGGTTAAACGAGAATCTCTAGGTGTAAGACTTATGTCTATGCGGAAACTAAACACAAGAATATAAAGAAGAAAATAACTAACAAGGTTTTGATCCTCTATGGATCGGTTTATGAACTAATGAAATTGTTTTTCTATTGATTGAATTTATTCATTACAAAACTCATAGACGGGTGTTTTTATACTAACAAGAAACCCTAACCCTAACCCGTCATACAAGAAAACGTGTGAAGAGATATACATCAATCTCTTCTAAAAATAAATCTAACAAACATTCTAAACTTACGGGATAACCATTACTAAAACCCGCAGTAATAACTACTATCAGCAGAAACAAAAATAAACTATCGGCAGCAATGAACTTCAGCAGGAACCGAACACTATCGGCAGGAACCAGCTCACACTACCAGCAGCAATGAGAAATCTTTATTTCCCAGAGATCCTAACAATCCTCCCCTAATCTTGAAGTTGACTAGGTTAACTTGCAAGATTCCCACATGATAGAGCTTTAACTTCTCAGGCTTGAGGATTGCATTTGAGCAGCAGCAATAGTAAGTAACCAGCAGCAACATCTGTAACTTCCAGCAGCAACTTCTATAGTTCAGCAGCAAAAGGAAATCATCTTCAAAATAATAAGCTGGGCACCATGTCATCCACTTGATCTGGACTGCTACTATGACAAAATGTACATCAAATCACTTAAGTTTCATACTATTCTCATCACTTCCAGGTGTGTTAACTCCTGTGAGAGGTGAATCATTGAAAATTAATGGATTTGATGTCTCTTTACCAATAGCCATCACTACTGGAGTAGCCAATGTTTTGGTGTGTTAGACCATGGTACATTGATAACCATCTGATATTTAGTAAATCAGTAACTTTAAACGGATTTGACTTGTCTTTACCTGTAGCCGTTTGCTCAGGACTAGCCAATTCTTAGATTGAAGATAACCTTTGGTGAATTGAGTACCAAGTATGGTATTCCACTGCCTTTACCACAAGCCATACACTTGTGGGCTAGCCAATTCTTTGGAAACCCCAAAGGAGTAAAATCCATGGTGAATTGAAAACCATTCAACTCTTAGTAATGAAACATCGGTGAGTTGAGAACCCTATAGCTTTGAGCAAGCTATTACAGCTATCAACGGATTTGATTATCACACCAGAGCCGTACCCTCATGGTGAGCCAACTCTTTCTTGTCTGCAAGACATGGTGAGTTGATTACCATTTGATGTGTAGGTGTAAACACCAACACTGTACCTGCAAGGGTGTTGCTCAAAACCATACAAGTTAGTACAACATAATATACATTTTTTTTAATGAAATAAAACTATAAAGAAAATAAACATAAAGAAAAGAATAAAATAGAAAATAAAACAGAAAGAAGCAAACAAAGAAAATGAAAAATATTCAAAAATAAGCCTAAAAGATACCCTGATCAAGCAGATGAACCACAGGCAGCAGCAAGTTGATTTCTTATGAATCTGATCAATTATTCTGCTGTGGTCAAGTCATTCCCGACTACATACTTGCCAACTTACAGCTTACACTTAAGCATCCTCTCCATAAGTTCTACAGATAAAGAATAGGGAACATCCACAAACATGCAAAGCACCTTCCCAGTAACAGTCTCCACAACATGAACCTGGGAAGTAGAATACAATCACCAACTGTGTACTCTCCAAGATTGTTGATCAGCCCACACAGAATGAGCATTGCCCCCCTCCAGAGAATCCATTAACACTTTCAAATCTCCCCAAAGAATAAGACCAATCCCTGTAGCTGATGCGTGGTTTTGCGACCTTACAACAGGTTTTTACCTCTCGAGGGATCTCAAGAGGCTTGCAATCCCCACCAGGCAGTGTACCTGACCGATGTAGTATAGTGTAGTGGCAAGTACCGGGGGATTGATCGTTCTCTAGGGGAATAGTGTCGTTAGGATTGAAAAACTACTCTAATAGGTCTAAGGGTGAGGGAAGATTCTTTTTGTATTTTTTATATTTTTATGAAAGCAAGTAAAATCTCGGGTTTGAAGGAGTGGGCGGAATTAGTTGCTAGTCAACTAACCCAAATAACTACAAATGCAAATAAAATAAAATAACTGAAAATAAAAAGGTTGTGAAACTTATATGGAGAGAAATGTGTTTACTTAGATTTCCTTACTCCCTAACTATCTTTTACCGGTTGATTAGTGTGTATTAATTGCGTGGATGACGGGTGTATTCCTTAATACCAATCGTGGGGTGGCGTACGTACTTCCCCAACTCTACAAGCTCCTACTTCACTCCTATGTCGAACCGGCTAAGAAGCTCCTAACATGGGATCACTAGAATTCGCTCATGCATTAAATACAACCATAAAAACTTTAGTACGCATTGGTTCATGTTTCTTAAGACGTTCAAGCAAGTTACCGTATAGGAGGTTAGCCAGTTTTCTTAAGCCTAACATCGATAAACAATCATCCAATACAATTAATAACACACCAACAACCAATAATCAATAGTTAGGTTTCATTAGATCTAAGCAAACACAAGATAAATCTAGCCTAGCATGTTAAATAAAAGACAAGAACAAGATATAATCAAACAACACATAGACATATTGAATGATTAATTGATTACTTATCTTCAATTGAATATGGGAGATCCAAGGGTATAAAACCCTTAAAAATGGCAGAAAAATCGTCTAGGGTTTCTCCTCACAAAGTTGCACACTAATGACTAAAAATTATGAAAGTATATATAGGAAAACAGATCTGACGGCGTCACCCTTTGGGTCGTGACGCCGTCACCTCGCCGCGGTTAGGGTTTCTTGATGGCCTTCCGACGCCGTCCCTCTTTAATCCTCCAAAATCCACTCTGGCGCGTCAAGGGTTGACGCCGTCACAATTGTGCTTGACGCCGTCTCTCTTTAACTTAAACCGTGACAGCCTTGATCACCTTAAAGGGTGACGCCGTCAGACTTCCATTGTAAAACTTTCTGGCGCGTCACGTGTATTTGTCCTATCCACCTCTTTTGCCAAGCCGTGACGCCTTCAGGAGCAACCCTTGACGCCGTCACGTGTACTTTTCCAGCAGCTTTGGAGACTTTGTCGTTTTCTTCACTTTTATGCTCCAAAAACGTCCAAAATGCTTCCTTTTCCAGATTTCTTATCCAAAGTACCTAAAATGACAAAAGGAACGATTTAGGGCAATATTTGATCAAATAAATACGATTTAGGGCTTAAATGACCCTCTAAAAGTGGTACACTTTTCGCTTCATCAAATACCCTTACACTTGAGATTTGCTTGTCCTCAAGCAAATGCGCTTTTATTCTAATCAAAATACAAGTTAGGGGTCATTTAACGCTAATATAAAAGTAATTACAACAAATAGTCGTTCCACTTTAATCATAATAAGCACGGAGATTACACACTAGAACCTCACAAGTAGTGTTTAGATACTCACATCTCTCAGGTGTCATAAAAGTATATCTCATAAATGGAAATGAATAATATCTCTCACTACCTGTCATAGCAAATAGATTACCATAGGCTTGGGAAAGGATCAAAAACCTCCTCCACTAGGCGTAAGCACCTAAGATAAACTATCAAAGAGGGCTTTTAAACGGGTTATAACGTTAGGTGTAGGGATATGATAAACACGGTTTTGTTGGATAAAGGATATTTTACTGGTGGCGAGTTAAAGATCTTGATTAATTACATGTACAATATGGCGTTGCTAAGCCAAGACTAGACTCTACTTAAGCTAATGAAAGAAATAACAAAAAGATAAAATAAACATAAAATGAAACGGGATGGTAGTCCGTATGTTTTTTCGATTTTTTTTTTTTTTTTTTTTTTTTTTTTTTTTTTTTTTTTTGCATACACTCTTGCCCTACCATCCAAAATAATACATCATAGGGGCGTTGCATTCCCCTTACACTTGAACTTTTACATAACTTTACAATTAACTATTCTAATGACTCGAATTAAGATAATCGAAACACTTGGAGTACTTTTAAAATATTTAGCACATATGGGGGTAATAATGTTGTTCTTCCCCATTACTCCATTACACTAGTACTTTACCCATGAGTCCCAATCGTCCCAAAACAATATGTACAAGGATATGACTCAACTTAGCAACCATGTAATCAATTAGATAATTAACTTGGGGTTTAAACAAATGTTGTCACAATAATGCACTAAAATTGAGTGCATACAAGGTAGGCTAAGGCGATTTGGGTGTACATTTAAGTGGGGTGTAAACAAATTCTTACTTTAAGTAAAATGCTTAAAGTTAGAAATGAAAAGATAGGCTCTGAGGGGTGTACTAGGGGTATCGTGTACTAAAAATGAGTACAACGCAAAGGGTGTGGGAGAATTACTTGACCAATGTAGCCAATGTAATTATAACAAAAACACAGGTGTAAAACAATGGGTTAATCCTAATGCCTCTTATCATGTAGTAAATCTAACTACACGAATGTAGTCTCACTTGTGGCCTCGGAATGGTCCTAACGCAAGTTCTAGAATCTAAGTGCTACCGGTACACACATCATAGCATAAATGCTTTTCCTACCAATTCTAGGGGCGAACCTCACATATTTGGGAGTGGAAAATTTTTTAGTGGTACGGTTTTGTGCTAGTTATATAACTCCTATCCGTGAGACGCTCATTAAGACCAAAGTTTCACTCCTATATGTTGTAAAAAAATTTAAGTTTGGCACTAAAATTGCCCTAACAGGTATTTTTCTCAGTTTTATTACACATCTACCATCAAACAAACAAAAATCAAGCGTAAAAGCATTCTCTAAAGTATCGTACTTTACCCCCCCCCCCCTTACACTTAAGATGAACATTGTCCCCAATGTTCAAATAACAAGATGTAAAAGTAAATAAGGTAAAAGAATGAAATCAAATACTCCCCTGATTCGCTCGGTGGATAAAGGGGTAACATGGTTAGATCTTCTTCCAAGGTAATGTTGAAGCTTCAAGACTAAAGCATCGCCAAAAGCTAGATTCCACATACATCTCCTTGTCCAAAATAACCTGTTAAACCTGAGAAAACAAACAAGAAAACCTGCATAAAATCGGCGGGATAAATCTGTATAAGGATATAATGCTTGTGGAATGATTATTTTGCAGATTCCTGGAGTTTATAAGTTAGAGATTTAATAAAAACTTTTTATGATTCCGGTAGAAAAACAAAACTTTCAAAAATTTCAGAAAATTAAAACCTGACGCCGTCAGGTTGTAAGGCCTGACGCCGTCAGAAATGATCTGACAGAATTCTCATGTTAAGTTTCCGGAAAATTTCTGGAAAAACCTTTACCTTACTTCCTGGAATTCCTGCAAAATATCATTATGACTCGATACAAGCATTTGACTCAAACAAATACTAATATGTATGTTAATTTATTATTGTTATGATTCATGTTCATTTGTTCTAATAAACCGATTTGGATTTCCCTTACACTTAACTTTTGCAAAATACCTTTATATGTAGTTAAGACGAAGTTAAAAAACAAGATAAAGCATTTTCACAATTTAGTTTCGAACATGAATCAATAATAATAAAAATTAAACATACATACGGAAGCAAATAAAATCAAACAAACAAATAAATAAACTCACAAAGCAAATAAAGCTTGGGTTGCCTCCCAAGAAGCGCTTTTCTTTATTAACGAGTCTTGTAGCTAGACTCAAAGTCAGGCTCATCTAGTGTCGCTTATGCTCACGTATCCGAGTGTGAGCCATCTAATTGTTGCCTCATCTTTCTTGTATTCATCATTCAGCTCCAGACATCCATGATAATATCTCTTATTTTTCTCATGTGGATATTTGAGCCCCTTTCTCTTATCATTCTCACTTAACAAGTCAATAGGCACAAGTCTATTGCAAGATTCAATGGAGAAGTTCTTAAACCTAGGATGTGATCGGGGCATTTGGTAAACAAAATCTTCATCCCCATCCGAGAATGTAATTAACCCGTCCACAAGTTTTTCGTCAAGGTTGGTCAACCTTTTGAAGGGTTCTCCAAAAATGACTTGGGTTAATTTGTTATCAATAAATTCTCCTAAGTTCTCCATAACCATAAAATCCACCAAATACACAAAACTTCCTACGAATACGTGTAGTGGCTTAATCCTAGCAACAATGTTATCTCCTTGATATTCTAGCTCATCTACCATGATTTTATTATAATTAGCGCGAGAGATAATGTTCATAGGCAAAGATGAGTTAAGATAAGCATGAAAACTATGATAACCAATCTTACATGGAAATTGCATGTTAAAGAGGCTATCCTTTTCGATCTTAGTCCTAGGGTCAACATACTTAAAGGGATCAATTTCCTCTTTTCTCCATTCCTCGTTAACTACTTCTCTATTACCAGCATCCTCATCGGAGTCTGAGTCGTAAAATGGACTAACTGCATAGTCATTCTCATGGTCAGACTCCTCCATCTCAGAATTGTTACCAAAGTGGTGGTCGGGTGAAAGGTTGTTGTTTTCTACGATGGGGGCGGGAACGGGTAGTTGGAAGTTTGCACGGCCGAAAATACGAATAACAGGGATCAAGCGATCACTATTACTCATGAGGTAGGTGGAAGGTGTCACAAACAAAAGTACAAAGAATTAAGATAGACTAAAGAAAACCTAGAAAAATAAAATAAAAATCTCACTAGAAAGGAATCTAGTGAGTAGACCTAATAAAATAAAAATTCAACCTAAACAATAACTATTTCCCGGCAACGGCGCCAAAAACTTGATGCGTGGTTTTGCGACCTTACAACAGGTTTTACCTCTCGAGGGATCTCAAGAGGCTTGCAATCCCCACCAAGCAGTGTACCTGACCGATGTAGTATAGTGTAGTGGCAAGTACCGGGGGATTGATCGTTCTCTAGGGGAATAGTGTCGTTAGGATTGAAAAACTACTCTAATAGGTCTAAGGGTGAGGGAAGATTCTTTTTGTATTTTTATATTTTTAAGAAAGCAAGTAAAATCTCGGGTTTGAAGGAGTGGGCGGAATTAGTTGCTAGTCAACTAACCCAAATAACAACAAATGCAAATAAAATAAAATAACTGAAAATAAAAAGGTTGTGAAACTTATATGGAGAGAAATGTGTTTACTTAGATTTCCTTACTCCCTAACTATCTTTTACCGGTTGATTAGTGTGTATTAATTGCGTGGATGACGGGTGTATTCCTTAATACCAATCGTGGGGTGGCGTACGTACTTCCCCAACTCTACAAGCTCCTACTTCACTCCTATGTCGAGCCGGCTAAGAAGCTCCTAACATGGGATCACTAGAATTCGCTCATGCATTAAATACAACCATAAAAACCTTAGTACGCATTGGTTCATGTTTCTTAAGACGTTCAAGCAAGTTACCGTATAGGAGGTTAGCCAGTTTTCTTAAGCCTAACATCGATAAACAATCATCCAATACAATTAATAACACACCAACAACCAATAATCAATAGTTAGGTTTCATTAGATCTAAGCAAACACAAGATAAATCTAGCCTAGCATGTTAAATAAAAGACAAGAACAAGATATAATCAAACAACACATAGACATATTGAATGATTAATTGATTACTTATCTTCAATTGAACATGGGAGATCCAAGGGTATAAAACCCTTAAAAATGGCAGAAAAATCGTCTAGGGTTTCTCCTCACAAAGTTGCACACTAATGACTAAAAATTATGAAAGTATATATAGGAAAACAGATCTGACGGCGTCACCCTTTGGGTCGTGACGTCGTCACCTCGCCGCGGTTAGGGTTTCTTGATGGCCTTCTTGATGCAGTCCCTCTTTAATCCTCCAAAATCCACTCTGGCGTGTCAAGGGTTGACGCCGTCACAATTGTGCTTGACGCCGTCTCTCTTTAACTTAAACCGTGACAGCCTTGATCACCTTAAAGGGTGACGCCGTCAGACTTCCATTGTAAAACTTTCTGGCGTGTCACGTGTATTTGTCATATCCACCTCTTTTGCCAAGCCGTGACGCCGTCAGGAGCAATCCTTGACTCCGTCACGTGTACTTTTCCAGCAGCTTTGGAGACTTTGTCGTTTTCTTCACTTTTATGCTCCAAAAACGTCCAAAATGCTTCCTTTTCCAGATTTCTTATCCAAAGTACCTAAAATGACAAAAGGAACAATTTAGGGCAATATTTGATCAAATAAATACGATTTAGGGCTTAAATGACCCCCTAAAAGCGGTACACTTTTCGCTTCATCAGTAGCCTGATGAGTTTCATAGTGCTTAGTCACCATACCATAGAGATGTATCAAATCTTGTTTGTCCACCTTATTCAAAATCTCCCTAAGGAATGTGAAATGTTTAGTTTTCCCATCAAGGGTGTACAAGGCATGGATTTCTCCTTGAGGTATAGAAAGGACCTCCCAACTAGCAATATGTGACCAAAGGTGAGGAGAATCACCTTCAGAATCACTTTCAGAATCAAACTGAATTAATTCCTGATCATTCATGTCTGCAAGCGTCTTGGATGAAGACTTCATAGCATGACCCTTCTTTCTGGTCCTTGGAGTTGTAGAGGAGAAGTGAACTGTTGAAGGTGTCATATCAGGAATATGAACCTCTTGTGGTGCACCAGATGCACCAACAGAAAGATTTGGAGAAATAGATGTGGTATCCTGAGAACCCTCAGTAGGAATAGAGGGAGGTGCAGCAGTCAATTTCTCTCCAGGCTTCAGTTTCTTTGTAACATCAGACTCTAAAGCTGCAGACTCTCTTTTCTTTCTCTGTTGAATGTCTGTTCTGACTGGAGTATTCATCCTTGCATAAGTGTCAAAGAACTGCTTTTGAATTGCAGCATCAGTCCAGCCTTTGAAGTCACTTAGCTTGTAATTAGCTTGATTCTTCAAATAGTGCTTCATGAAATTGACATTATCTTTGTTTGTAGGCATCTTTGTCTTATAACCTGACTTTTGCCTTTCTCTGATCCTATGCATCAAGTCATTCCAAGTAGATGCTCTATGAGTCTTTAAGATAAATGCCTTGAGCTTATCTGACCTTTCTTCCACACCCAACTCTGAATCTTGAAGAATCATCACCCCATGAGCTCTAATAATCATGTCAGAAGCCAACAAGTATTGAAGTTGCTCATTGAACTCTTCTGGATTAAGATCTTCTGATCTTGTGATCTTCATAAAGCCAGCTATGTTGCTTTCATCAACAGACATTTGCCTTACAAACTCCTCATCTTGAGCAATCTAAGCTTGTCTAGCTTGTTCAGTAGTGAGTTCCTGTTCATGCATCTGTCTGGCTATCTCAGCATCATGATGAGTTGCAGCAGGGGGAATGGTGTCACAACCAGCAGCAATGGATGAGCTACCACCAGAATTACCAGGAATCTTAGGATCAGTGGAAACACTACCAACCCCAGCAGGAACATCAGAGGCAACACCAGAGACACCAGCAGCAATGGTGGATTGAAACTTCTCAAAAGCTGACACACTTGAAGGCTGCTTGGTCCTTGTTCTTGTGAAAGCCTGAGGTTTAGTAGTTGTAGAGGGCTCAGAAGAGGTAGGTACTTCATTGTTTGCACTATCAATGGAAACAGAAGCCAACACATTTAGCCCATCAAATGCCATATCAACCTGATCATCCTCAGACTCAGAGAGCACAACCCTTCTTTTCTTTTGTGGATGTTGAGCTTCTAAAGAGCTAATTCTTTCATTGAGCTGTTGAATAGACCCACTGAAAGTTTCTTTGGTATCCTTGAGCTCCTTTTCCAAAGACTCCACCTTCTCACTAAAATTCCTTTTGGTCTCCTTAAGCTCAGACTCCAATGCTTCAATATTCTGCATATACCTGTCAAGTAACTTGGACATAGAAGTGAGATCAGCAGCATCCTCAGCTCCACCAGCAGGAATGCCTGAGGTGTTAGGAGCTTCATTGGATCTAGGTGGAGATACATGAAATTCTCCACCAATATGGGTGTCATCACTAAAAGGCTGTCTAGTTGGACTTGGAGTGGATAGCCTTGAAGAAGAAGGCATATCCATAGAAGGTGTTGGTTGGTCATCAGTTGAGGTCTGGACAATAGGCTCATCAGGGACAATAGTTTGAGGTGTGGTAGGTCCAGGAGATGGTGGCAATGAGGCATCAGCAGCAACCGATGCATTTGCATCAGCAGCAACTGAAGTCCCTGCACCAGCAGCATTGGATGCACTGGCATCAGCTGCATTGGGTGCTGATAGAATATTTTCATTACCAGCAGGATCTGGATTTCCAGCAGGATTGGCATTGGGCAACATTGCAGGTAATAATGGCAAGAGTGGGCCTGCAAAATTCATCTTCATTGTGGCAAACATTTTAGCAGTCAACCTAGCCACAATCTTATGGGTTGGGTCAATGGTCTGTACACCTAAAATAATTTGAAGAAACCTAGGGTACATTAGAAATTTGGTTTTCTCTGCAAAGACATTGTCAACCATCCCATCAAAAATGTATTTTGCCCAATTGTATACCCTTCCCTGTGACAAAAAAATAAGGCCAGATGCAATAAGACTAGAACATTGGTCCCAACCACCTGTCTTAATACTAATACACTGAAGTAAAGTGTGAACAAGAAATCTCCATTGAGGAGAGAGCTTACTTTTATAAAAAGTAAAATTACCAGTGACAGGGTATCCAATGACTGCCATACCATCCAGGATTTCTTGCTTGGTAAGATCATACACTCCATTTTCAGCAGGAAGTTGAAGTTGCGTACGGACCAATCCCTCAGTGACAATGTGTTCACGACCATCAATGGTTGCTACAATTTCCTGCTCTCTTCCCACAATATTTCGCACTTTAGCAGTTGCCCAAAACTGCTTAATGAGGGAGTCGTACACAGTAGCTGGACAATGAGTAAGGGCATAATGAATAGAGGACCCACGCAGAAAAGCCAGCACTTCGTCATAACCTTCACTTCTATCAGAGGACTCTAAATGAGCAACCTTGTTGTGATCATCTTTGTATCGAAGTGTTGCCATTGTATTAGATGAGTGAACTAGGGTTTGAAATGAGAAAAGATGAGCTAGGGTTTGAGAGGATATTGATGATTTGAGATGTGAGAAGTACAATTTTAGGTCAGTTATGATGTTGCTATATGGTTGCCAAATTTAGCGATTTAAATTGTAGGAATTTAGCACACGTATCTTTGACCGATTTGACTTAACTAACTTTCCCAAATGCAATGAACTTCAGCAGGAACCATTAGTCAATCAGCAGGAACACTCGGTCAATCAGCAGCAATGGAGTGGTTTGACCAAAGTCAACATTGCAAATCCAGTTATGAAAAATAAATCGCCCAAATTAACTCCCAACACCAACCAACAATTAATTCCCGCTAATTATCTTCTCACTATAAAAGGTCTTTATCCCCAAATCGAATTACTTCATCATCAAAACCCTAAACCATTTTCTTCAAATAAAACCATGAGTTCATCAAAAACACCCATTATTGAAATATCATCTGACTCTTCTTCCTCCACCGAATCATCATCAGGGTGGGGAAAATACTTTCCCCCAACCGCATCATCCTCACAATTCAAGGGAAAGTGCAAGGTTAAAGATGAAGAAGTTTCATCAGACCCTCTTCCATCTACTCCCTCCTCATTTGAATACTCAAGTTCTGATGAAGATGCCTCTACTTGGCCAAAGTCCCTGACGTACTATAAAGGTGAGTGGGAAACATATCCTCCCAATTTTCCCATCTCTGATATGCTAAGGGAAGAGATGGAGAAGACTGTGGCTATGCTTAACGAAGAGATGGAGAAGACTGTAGCTGCCTTCTACGAAATGCCAGTACCTAAAAGGAATCAGGCAACCCCAATGCCAACCCATCCAACTCCTGGGCCAAGCCAGCCAACTCCTCAGCCAAGCCAGCCAACTCCTCAGCTAAGCCAACCAACTCCTCAGCCAAGCCAGCCAACACCTAGGTTACGCCCTAGATCAAGTCAGTCAATCCCTACCCCAAGTCATTCAACTCCAAAGAAAGGTCAGCCACTCCTTGAACCAAGACAGCCAATCCCAGTGGTGTTGGCACTTCCAGCCCCAAATGTGTATGAAAGAATTAGTCATCAGAGGGGTAGAAGGTTCATGCCCAATAGCAAGGGCAAAGGGAAAGGGAAGATTGAGTAGATGGTTAGGTTTGGGTGGAGTGGTGGTGAGGGATGTGTGACTGAGTAGGTTGGTAGGTTGCTTATAGGATCTTGATGATGTGAAGCTTTTGTGTTTTGTATCTGAATGTAATCACCTTTATTAATATGAATGGAAATGACTCTCTTTTGTTTTAATTCCAAGCATTGAAAATGAGAACTGCAAAACAAAGTTAGCTAACAAAACACACTAAAAACATACCAAAAATACAAGCATTAGCCTCCCCTTAGGCTAATGCCTCCCCTCAAAACTAGCAAAGAAATGTACAACAACATGATTAGACAATCAAGACCATTACCAAGGAAACCATGGATAGTAATACAATCCCTCTTCAGGAATTGGCTCATAACAATCAGACCTATAATTATTTTGAAAATAATGGCTTGAGGGTCTGTAAAATGGTTGAGCAACATTCCTCTTCCAACCAGCAGAATTGGTTTGACCAGCTGGAACTGGATTGTCAGCAGGAATGGTTGCAGGATTGCAATGCCTACCAGCAGCAACCGGATAAGCATTTCCAGCAGGAAATCCTGCTGCCTTAGGCACATAAGGTGGAATTTTATTCACATTATTCCACAGAGATCTTGTCACTTGTCGCCTAGCAAACACACCCATTCTCTTCTCATGATAATCACAATCTTTGATGAGATGAACTTTACTACCACATACAAAACATGACTTCCTCTTAACAGACTTGTTCTTAACATACTTTCTCTTATTACAAACACTGTTGTCTGATGAGTGTCTAAATACTCATCATTTCTGTCACATTTTATCTGCAAAAATATTTAAAAACATGCAGATATGCTTCAAAATACAGAAAATATCATAAAATGTGTTTTTATATGATTCAGGAACAAAAAGATTGAAAACAAGTGAAAAACATGCAAAGTACACAAAATTGTCATTTTCAGTCCCTGAAGTTTCACAAATTGGCAGAATTAGTCCCTGAAAGTTTAAAATGAAAGAAAAGTCAACTTTAGTCCTTGGGATATCAAACATGTTCACTTTTAGTCCCTGGATGAAAGTTTTCTAAAAATGGCAACTTTTACCCCTCAAGTTTCAAAATTGGCAAATTTAGTCCTCGGGTATTTAAAAAGTATAATTTATCAAATAATACCCTTGTACTATTCACATGTTACAATTTAGCCCTTTTGATAACTTAATGGAAATTACACTTTCAACCCTTCAAGAATTCAGAAATTACAACAATGGTCCTTGTGTTTAACATACAAACCCAACCGGATCCTAACTAAAAAATAAAACCCAACCCTTTTAAATAACCCAACCCACTAAATACTAAACCCAGTTACATACCCCAGCCCACAAGCCCAATCCATAAATAAAACCAAACCCGACCCTTTTTATTTAACCAGAAGGTTTGACTTAGTCAAACTCTTCTTCTATACCACTAAACCCGCCAAAACCAGTCACCAATACCACCACCATTTCCACCGCCTTCCTGACACACCCACCCCCTCCTCCTATCCCATCTACCTAACATGCCAAAAGGCATTAATTGCTTCTTCATCCTTTCAAGTTATCAGTACTAGTGGTATTCCCACTCACTCAATTTTGGCGCCAAAAATCCATATCAAAGGCTGAGATCGTTTGAAGACTATCCAAGGGCTCAGAAAAGATCAGAGAAGAAGATAGGATATATCCCACTTAGTTTTTGTATAAATAGGAAGCAATGTAAGCCTTTAATGGCAAGTAGATAAATTAGCATAATCGTATTTTAATTTTCAGTAGCTATAATTTGTAATCTCAAGTTTTAACAATCAATACAAGTTAAATTTAGTGTGTTTGTTGTTAATCTTTGTACAATTTCCAGTAGTTAATGATAATTCCAAGTTTCTAAAATTCTATGTGTACTGAGAATTCGAACCATGTTAAGTGATAATTGAAATAACTTCTTAGTTGTTTCTATAAGCTTATACAAGCTTATAATAGCTTGTTGTAAGTTTATTTTAGTTTAATTCAGTCCTAATTCAAGAAATGGAGAAAAGTCAACATAAGCTCTCAATAAGCTCTTCTGAAGAGAAAAGCTATTTAGGAAGGCTTTTTCTGGGTTTTCTAGCTTGTGTGAACAAGCTAGGTTTGGTTCTGTCCTTGTTCTCTTGTTCCATAAGCTTTTTTAGTTGTAAGCTTTTTTTTTCACATTTGCTATTTACTGTACCTCAGCTTATCTTTAGCTTATTGTGTTGTTTTATTGCTTATTATTAGTTTCTAAGTATATTTGATCAGTTGTATCAGTAGTTAAACAGTCTTTCTTTCATTTTGCTTAAAATCACTTAAAAAGCCAATAATAGCCACAACTAGTATAGCTTATTATTCTGCTTATTTCTATTTTAAAATGTGCTTATTTTAGTTTAAATAAGTTAATCAATCAATAAAATCCAGAAATTACAAGTTTAACTAGCCTGTGCTAGTTATAAATCCACACAGACACCTTGAAAGGGGTGTTTGGTTTATGCAGTCAACTAGGTCAAACTAGCTTGTACTGTTCATTGACCATTTGCTAAACTTGGATCTTGCTTAAAATAGTCATAATAAGCTGTTTTTAAGTTCACATTAGCAGATTAGAATGATTTCATAGTTTTGAGGCATCTGTGGTATTTTTAGAACCTCAAAAGTCCAAATAAGCCTTTAAAAGCTATAAGCTCATTTGTGCCTTAATTTTGGTATTTCTGTAGTCATCTAAGTCTTATTAGTGCATATCAGTAGAGTTGGATTGGTTTGTGCACATCTGTGCATACTCTGCACTCAAAACATACTCAGTATATACTGAGTAGAACTGAGCAGACCAACCCTTTTTCTCAGCTTATTTGTGGCTTATCCAGATAAGTTGAGGCTTTGATTTTTGGTTTATAAGTAGTTCATATAGTAGGCTTTAAGATTCTGAGCTTGGATTCCATTTCCTAGCTTATTTAATAGCTTAAATTTGGTCTGCTAATTTCCCCAGCAGTACCTTGTTCACTCTAGCAGTACCTTGCATAGCTTATTCAGTTTTTCCCCATCTGAACTAGCCTCCAATTAGGATAGCAATTGATTGTTAGATTTGGGGCTTTTTGGATTTTTGTGTAGCCAGTAGTACAGGGTAGCTTTTGCCCCATAATATTCTATTTATCAGCTTATTTTAAGTGCTTAATCTGCTCTGCAATTTGGCTATTTTCCTGCTTAAGTTTTGCAACTGCCAATCTGCTTATCAGCTTATTTCCTTGTGCTTATTTGTGTTTTTTAAGTTGTTTTAAGCTTCTAATAGTACATTAAACTTGTTCTGAGCTTTTGGTAAATTTTTGAGCTTAATAGCTTATTTTTAGCTTATTTACCCAACTGCTTATCTGTCCAAACTGCTTATTAGGGTTTAGTAGACTTTTGATTTTAATTTTCCTATATTAAGAATATTAATTTAGACTTATCCTGAATTTTTCAGATTTTTCCTAAGTCATTTGATATTTTTAATCTTTTTAATTAGTTTATAATAGTAATTAAATCATAATAAATAGAATAATAATCAGAAAAATATAATTTTAATTTTCAAAATTTTCTTTTATTAAGTAGAATCTAGGAAAAATATAATCATATCTGTAGACCTTAAGAAAAAATAAAATATAAAATAAGTGATAGCTTCTATTTAATAGATTTTATCTTTTTAAATTTTTAATTAAGCACTTTTCATTTTTATAATTTTCTTAGCTTCTTTTCACTTCATAATATTTATAGAAAAAGTTTTAGATTTTTCTTTGTTCATTTAGTATTTATTATAAATTTAAATAGTTTAAAAAGTAATTAAATAATAAATAATTAATAAATAATTAGTTAAAAAGTGTTTAAATTTCTTTTGTATATTTGTTTCTTATATATCAATTAGAATTAATAAAAAAACAAAAAAATCTCATATCTAATCATCAGTCACTCTAATCCAAACTTTCCACAGTTTGCCCATTCGCACCTCGTTGGGAAACGATCCGGGTAAACACTTACCTGGTTTCACACTACACACGAACGTGAGTTTTTGCAAGTATCCTTTATCACAAAGGGGTGATTTGTATTTATTCACGTGTATCCGTCGTTGCATAATATTTATATATACGTTTTAGCACGGATCATTGTCACTACTGGAACTAGAGACACATTTGTTTTTAATAGAATTACTTGAGCTGTTGTCTGAGAAAGCTGTTTTAAAAGCAGATTTATCATCAGTTACTCTTGAGGACTCATGGGACTCAGGTGTGGGTGACTCTTCACTTGAATCACATGAAACAAAGTCTTTGGACTCAGCTTCTGAGGACTTGACACTTGTGAAACAAGAGACAAAATCATCAGGTTCAGGTAAGTCTTTGGACTTTTTGCCATAAGCCATTAGTGACTCATCTGAGTCAATTTCAGAGAGAGAGTGGACAGGGGTAGGCATAAAAACTCCTCTGATAGGTGGAGGAACAACATTCATTCCTCCTTCTTTTACATACTTTACAAGTTTTCTATAATCTACAGGTTCAGGGTAAAAAAACACTATACTCATTAGGGTCATAAAATTGATTTGGCCATATCAGGTCACCATACCCTAAACCTCTTTTATTTTTTGTAGACATAGAACTATCAACTAACCTGTTTAGGTTTTTAGATGATTCTTTCCATTTATCGAACCTAGCCAAGTTATTGTCTAGCTTAGTCTGCAAATCCTGTTTTTCTAATTTGACCTTAGCATTTTGAGATTCAGAATACTTAAGCTCATTAGTGGTGTTTTATAAATCTCTCTGTAATACTTTAATCTTTTCCTCATAAGCTAACTGATTCTTTTGGTACCAAACCTTTTGTTTTTCTAAGGTTTTAACAGCATTATCATAAGCTTGTACCTTAATAAAGTATTCATTATACTTAGATTTCATGTCATCATATTCTTTATTAAGAGTTGAGTATAATTCATGACAGGCAGGATTACATTTTTGTACCTGAGATGGGAATCCCATTAGAGCATATTCTTCCAAGTTTTCCTTTGCCTGATAGAATTCATCATTTTCAGTCAGCTTAGTCGTAGAATCAGTCTGAAACAAGGTTCTAATCTTCCTTGCCCACATTTCAAATTTATCTCCTGATAATGACATTGTGAAAAAGGTTCAAGAGAGAAGATTTAGAAATGTTTTCTTCTTTATCAGAGATCCTCACCAGTCTCTGATACCACTTGTAGGATCGTGTGCTTCTAGCTTGATTGAGCTTGGTTAAACGAGAATCTCTAGGTGTAAGACTTGTGTCTATGCGGAAACTAAACACAAGAATATAAAGAAGAAAATAACTAACAAGGTTTTGATCCTCTATGGATCGGTTTATGAACTAATGAAATTGTTTTTCTATTGATTGAATTGATTCATTACAAAACTCATAGACGGGTGTTTTTATACTAACAAGAAACCCTAACCCTAACCCGTCATACAAGAAAACGTGTGAAGAGATATACATCAATCTCTTCTAAAAATAAATCTAACAAACATTCTAAACTTACGGGATAGCAATCACTAAAACCCGCAGTAATAACTACTATCAGCAGAAACAAAAATAAACTATCGGCAGCAATGAACTTCAGCAGGAACCGAACACTATCGGCAGGAACCAGCTCACACTACTAGCAGCAATGAGAAATCTTTATTTCCCAGAGATCCTAACAATAAACGAGAATCTCTAGGTGTAAGACTTATGTCTATGCGGAAACTAAACACAAGAATATAAAGAAGAAAATAACTAACAAGGTTTTGATCCTCTATGGATCGGTTTATGAACTAATGAAATTGTTTTTCTATCGATTGAATTTATTCATTACAAAACTCATAGACGAGTGTTTTTATACTAACAAGAAACCCTAACCCTAACCTGTCATACAAGAAAACGTGTGAAGAGATATACATCAATCTCTTCTAAAAATAAATCTAACAAACATTCTAAACTTACGGGATAACCATTACTAAAACCCGCAGTAATAACTACTATCAGCAGAAACAAAAATAAAATATCGTCAGCAATGAACTTCAGCAGGAACCGAACACTATCGGCAGAACCAACTCACACTACCAGCAGCAATGAGAAATCTTTATTTCCCAGAGATCCTAACAGAGATAGTGATATTGCAGTTGGATATATTTCCCTAAGTCTCATGACACGCAAATGTTAACAGTGTACCGTGAAACCGTGGTGAACATACCAATATAATGGTGTAAGTTATGGCCCTCGTATAGGAGATTGCCATTCTCCTAGTTCCTTCAAATATAATGCATTGCGACTAATCCGACTAGCAACTAAGGCTATCCGTCAGGCATTAATGGAATAGGCAGTCATCTTCCAATAGATCTATTCACTATATTCGCGTTCACTCGCAAGTGATTAATGGTTCATGATGTGAGGGGCTTTTGGCAATAACGGTAACTTAGGCAATATCAATCAGGTGAAGCATACAGAAAAATACTTGTGTTCTATTTTGTAGCATGTATCTCCCCCATAGAGTGTAAAGTTATTAAATGAGTAAAAGTGGGGCTATGACTCACCTTGAGTGTAACTGGCAAGGTGAAATGTGAAATCAAGTGAATTACGGGAACGGCTCCAACACACGACCTGAATAATAGTGAAGTCTGAGATTTTGATAGTTTTGACTTAATACGAACAATGAGTGTGAAAATGAGTAACGGATAACGATTTGGTTTGTGATGAGAGTGAGTGATATGCTTAAAATGCTTAAAGTTCAAAAATAATATTATATATAATATTATCTTGTTTTTATGTTATTGAATTCATAAATATCGTTTCCTCGAAAATGGTTGAACGAAACGTTAAGTTTATTCGTTAAAAACTCGTTATATAAAAATATAAACGTAACGTGATTTAAATATATTGAACGAAATGTAAAAATGCACGTGATTGAGTGAGAAAGTGTAAAAACATGAAATGGAATATGCATGAGTTAAAGTTACAGTTTGGTCCTTGTACTTATACAAATTTTACACTTTTTACCCTAACGGAGTAAGTTTTGCACCGTTAGTCCTTGGTTAATTATTTATTACATTTTTAGTCCAAAAAGTTCCAAAATGACATTTTAAGCCTCCTGTTTATTGTTTGAAAAATTACAAAACAAGTCCAAAAATCACAAAAATAAGGTGAAATGTTTTCCGAGAGTTTTAACATTTTTATAAAGCTTATTTGAGTCTAAATAAACTGTTTATTTGCAAAAGTGCTTATTTTTTTGCTTATTGGGCTTTAACGAGTTAAAAATAAAGCCCAATAAGGGTTAATGATCCGAGGGGTTTAGAAGCAAAGTGTGTCTGGTTTTGGGCTTATATGAGTGTCTTAAAAACTTATCAATTGATTATACTAACTACTTATACAGAGTGCTTAAAAACAGCTTATTGGGCTTAAAAAGCCCAATCGTATAAATATGGTTGTTTTATATTCTGTCTGAATAGCGATAGGTTGGGGGCTTTAAATGGACTTTTATGAGCTTATTACGTGAGCTTATTTTACCAACTTGTTTGTTGAGCTTATGGAGAATTAGTTCGGACAATAATAATGATATGTTACATGTACGAAATGGATTTTAATGGACTGTTTCTTAGTCGATAATATGAATGGGTACAAAGTGAAATATGACTTTTAACGTGTGATATGAATTATATATTGCAACATGAGTTAGAATGAGTCTCGATATGCAATAAAATGAAGATGTATGTGTCGAGTAAATGTAGTACATGATTTACTAGCCATCCATGAAGGAGGTCATATGCATATACGAGAAAAATAATAACAAGAACACGTAAATAAATAGAGAAAGTTATATACGTTCGAATGGAAAGTGTAAACAATGCATGATATATAGAAAAACCATAAAGATGAATGGAAAGGAGTTGAAATCGACTTACAACACCAAAAGGTGGTGTGAAATCTCGTTAGGATGGACTAGAACTCGGGTAAGTTGCACGTAACTTGTAAAAATGATCACCAAAGGATCGAATGGAGGTTTTTCGACTTGCAATGAGGCTCGAATGACTATAGGATTTGCTTCTGTCCTTGGGGCTCTCGGCAGTGGAGAATACTTAGGAGAAAAATGAGATAAAAGCTTTGTGTGTGAAAGGGAGTTAATATGTGTGTATCGTGTATATGTATATAAGTATTAGTCGAGTATATTGTTTAATATACACCCAAGTTGGTCTTGATTAGATGGTTTGCAGATTTTGGATAAGTATATGAGAATAACACTTGAGTACATAGGGGTTAGGAGGGGGTTTGTGTATGGTTTTGGTTTATATCACAACTTGTGCATATATATGTATCGTACGACATATTAAAGGGTCCGAAACAAAAATGTAACGTGACCAAAAGTGGGAAAAGATGAGAAACATGCTTATAAACTCATAATCGATCATAGCAAATGAAAACACATAGGTGAAATTAAGTTGTGTCGAGTTTGGTTAAAATGGATAAATATTAAGTGGACTTGTAATAGTGTCGAGGGCGATTTACTTGGAGTCCTGTTCATGTACCAAACGTTCGAATGAGCAAGTGAGAATCGACACCCTGATTCTTTGGTGTATGGAGATTCGAGTGATGCAAAGAGTTGCATAGTTTGTTTGTTGAATTTAAAAGATATCGAAGCCAAGTATAGTGTGTTCAGTCGAGTTAAATATAAGAATTTAAATAAAGTCCGGTTGGGCTTTGAATAGTACCAGGCCAAAGATTGGGCCAGGAATAGTAAATGTGATCCGTTTGGTTTATAATTAGTGTGTTGGATTCGTTGTGGTCCGTGTGTGAGCTCGTTCCAATGTGTTTGTGTTATTGTAATGTAATAAACAAAATTTTCAAATTTTGTCCATAAAAATGGTTAACTGATCAGTAATGGTAATTAATACTTGATTAACCATTACAAATTACTGTGGAATTTTAGAGGTTGCTACACAAACCCCTTGAACTATACCCCTGAAGCATACCCCTGAAGACCATACAAATAAATGAAATATCCGCAGAAAGGAAGAAGTAACCAACATGTTTGACATAGTTGCCATATCCGAGTCTTGGCAACGTCCAACCTCGTCAAATCAGTGTCAATCACAAATGAAGAGTAGTCAATCCACAGCTCAATTTTCCCCTGTACAAATAGAAAATATATAAGATTCATGTATAAGTAGCATTATACCTTTAGACGGGAAAATAACATATAAAGAAAGGTTACATATTCTATCGCTGAAAATCCCAAGTAAGAACTTCCATAAGAAACTGCATCAAACATAATGAAAATATTAGCACCAAAGGCAGAACATCATAAAAAGATTAAATTCAAATCTTTTTCGTCACTTACAGTAGCGAGCTGTTACTTACTCTCATAGACAGTGCCTTCTAAAGTTTCGACACCAACAAAATCTGCGACAATTTGTGCCATGTAAAAATTCTTGTTTACGCTTGTGGAATGAATAATCTGCCAACCAAATCACGAAATACATCAAACACTATCCAACAAACTTTTACAAAATACACAACTACCAAACGATCTCAAATAAAAAAACCCAAAAATTAAAACCCTAACTATTGCACCTTCGTTATCTGAATCGCGTAAATTATAATGAACGTATTTGAACTTAAAATCAAACTTGAAATAGATTTTAACAAGTATTGGATAAAGGTATATAATGAGTCAAAGTATATACTTTTTGGAAAAGAAAGCAATGAGCAAAAGCAATTGGTTAAATACTTATTACACTCTGATATTTCATCCCTTTTTATTGCAGAATCGCGTAAATTACGAATAAATACAAATGTAAACCAAAATCAAAGTCGTCAATGTATAATATATTATGATGTAATAGTGATGAATATGCATATAAATAATCTTTGGTCGAAACTGAACTTGTAGAAAGAAGCATTAGTTTCTTACTTAGGACTCTTGGCCAAAACCAATCAGTTGAACATTATTGTACTTGCTTCAAGTCGAGATTGGCTTAATCAAAGATCCCCAAAGTATGTAAAGAACTTGGAAGTCATTTTCTTTGCAGCTTCTGATTGACTTGAGATTAAGAATGAAAGAAAAAGGATCCTTATGGTGGAAAAGCAAGAAAAGATTTTGGTGCCGACACGTGTAGATTCATTCTGTAAAGAAATCGGGTTTTTCATATTCTAATTGTGTGATGGAGGTTTGTATCAATAATGATCTCCACTTAGATTGTAAGTGCACATAAATGTGTAATGCACAGTTTTAACATTTTTTCCAAGGACGTTTGATTATTGTGGCTAGCCTTTAGTTGTTTGATCCCATCAGCTCGTAAGCATGATGCTACGTGGATGCTGCAAATTATGTGTTTTGCTTTCACCCCATACGACTTATGTCCTTTTAAGCTACTTGATACCTTACATGCTTGACCGGTCACAGATAAAAACGTATGCCAAAATTACCGCGTCTACATATTGATTCCTTTCCACGTGTTTTATCTTGTACCAACTCCAAATGATGCCGATGTAATAGTAGTCCTCGGTGGAGATTTTTTGGTTCTAAAACTCATTCATCCACTGCCACCAGGAACTTTATCACCCGAAACATCCTCTGTTCTCCTTGTATAAGATACATGGATGCATGTGCATTTCTGATTTTTTAAGTATCGATTTCATCACTTACTTACAGTATGGATATATGTGAATTTCAGACATTCTACTTGTGTTTAGGAGCTTAATGCAAACAGACCACGAACATCAACTAAGGGGTCATCCACAAGTTTATGTTTGTGGACTTGATGGATTCAACTGAAGTTCATATCATATGATCGTTGTGGTGATCAATGTGGAAATCACATTTTTTTGCATTGAGCAACTGACTTGCAGTATCTAGTGCTTAATTGTGTGCTAAATGTCCGGTAGTAATGCTATTCTAATATTTTGAGAACTTATGTTTTCTCTGTTAGCATTTAATTTAATGCTATTTAGAAGTGATGGTCATTTTGGCAATTAGACTAAATGTGTCAAGTGTAATATGTTGTAAAGTGGGCTTGTAGCATTAGAACTATAAGTGTTTAAGTTGTATAAGTGTAGTGCAAATACAAAGCCCACCACATGGTCCAACAAAAGCCCACCAAACCTATTGTGGTTTGTTGGCAGTCACGTATATACACACACACACATCTCATTTAGAAAGTGCCTCATTCAAGATAAGAAAAAGAGTGTGTGTGTGTGCCAAGTTCTCCTAGTCTTTGTATTATCTTCACAACTTGAATATAATCATTTGACTAGTAATTTTAACCATAAGATCCACATCTACTCTCCATGTTCTTTATATGTTTATGAGTGTCATCATGTTTGGTTACTTTGTATGATAAAGAAGGAAGTTGTGGTGTTACAAGTGGTATACAAGAGCCTATCAACAAGGTAGGAGATTGCTTCTTATTCGATTCTTGTTCATCAAAACACAGCAGCTTCGCTTGGTGTTGTGTTTCTGGGAATTGAAGTTCCAGTAGCTAAAAGAAGTTTTGTGTTTCTGGGATACGCTTGGTGTTGTTATTCTTGGAATTCGAATAGCAAGTTTCATGTGTAAGGTGATGTTTGTTAATATGTTAACAACTTGGTTTGAGATTTAGTGACTATCTCTCATTCGTTAACTGGGAAAAAACTGCATATTTTTTTGGTGTTCTTGGTATTTAGATCGAAGATTTTCAAGAAATAAAATCACTTTTGTGTTATGGAATATTATAGTGTTTTATTGACTTGATTTGATTGGTCCAAGAAGTTGAATTTGTCAGGAATATTGAAAGTTGGTGTAAAAGTGGTAAGCTACTTCCCTTAAATTAAGGCATCACGTGGACAAGTGGGAGTAAGTATCATTATCTGCATTCAACAAGTTATCGCAGTTCAAATTGTCGCAGTTCATAATTGGCGCAGTTCAAATTATCGCAGTTCAAGTTGTCGCAGTTCATAAACTGTCGCAGTTCATAAACTGTCGCAGTTCATAAACTGTCGCAGTTCAACTGTCGCAGTTCAAAACTGTCGCAGTTCAGATTGTAGCAGTTTTCAGACTTGTCAACTTCAGTCCCTGTACTTTCTAGCAGCCTTTGGGAACTTCCAGAATTGGCAGTTTTGGCCCTCGTACTTCTGTGAAACTTCAAACGGCCATAACTTTTGAACCGTAACTCCGTTTTCAGCGAATTACCTGTCAAAACGACCGTGAGACCGAGGAGAAGGACACGTTGAATAAATTTATTCATTCAACCCAACTTTCGAGGCCTGAAAACGCTCCAAAATGAAGTTATTGAGTTTCTAAGTTTCCAGACCAAAATTCCACCGTAACAACTTCCATCGTACTTGTGTGAATTAAGTTCAAAGTTAAATAACTTTCAAGGATTTGATTCGAACGTAATTTCGTAACGTTATTTAATTTGCTTCGTTTACATATCTGACAACATCAACGATCTTCAACAACAAACCAAGGCTTCACAACAACATCTTCTATTTTGTTGACACGATCCTCAATCCACTTTATCATACCATATCTTAAAGATGACAACACAACAAGACATTCATGCCGCAGGTTCAGAAAACCGTCCTCCAATGTTAGAAAAGGGTGGTTATCTTCCATGGACGAGTCGTATGAAAAGATACATGAAAACCAAGCCTCTAGGACAAGGTAAACTCTTGATCAAATCCATAGAGGAAGGTCCATTCGTGCCTCGTCAGATTCAAGTCACAGCTGGGAATCCTGATGCAAGACCTCCAATTAAAGCAACCTTCCGGACTCAAACGGAAGAGGAATACACATTGGCAGATCAGAAGCAAATTGAAGCAGATGACATGGCAATGCATTTAATCCAACTTGGTTTACCACAAGAAATATTCTGTGCTGTAGACAGTTGTGAAACTGCTTATGCAATGTGGGAACGAGTAAAAAGACTCTGCTATGGTACAGACATTGGTAAACAAGACGTGGAAAACAAGCTTCTGACTGAATGGGAGAAGTTCACATCCACTCCAGCTGAGCAGATTGAATCTTACTACACACGGTTTTGTACTCTAATGAATGAGTTGATCAGACACAATTTGGATCATAAACAAATTGTTCAGAACATCAAGTTCATCAACAACCTTCTAGAAGAATGGGGACGATATGTTACTATTGTCAACCAAACTCAAAACCTTCACGAGGTGAACTATGATCAGCTCTATGACTTCCTAAAACAAAACCAAAAAGAGGCAAATGAAGTCAGAACAGAGAAACAAGCTAAACAACAAGATCCTCTTGCACTCATAGTCCAATCACCTACACCTACAACAGTCAATGCACAACCATCATCATCTTCATCCCAACAATTCTTGCAACAACAATTCAATCCTCAAACACCGTTCTACCCACAACAACAACATGTAATTCCACAACAACAATATCCGCAACACCCAGATCAACATGATCAGGATGAGTCAACTGATGCTTTGACTCAAGCTTTTGCCTACCTATCAAAAGCATTCCAAGGACGCTACTCCACACCCACCAACAACAATCAACGAATCTCATCGAACACTCGCAACAAGCAGATTGCACAGCCGAGTTTCAACATGGGACAGCAAGGTCAGATGGTTGGGGGATATGGGAATCAGCAGGGATATGCTCCAAGATATCAGATGGGTAATCAGAATGCAGGGCAGTATGTTGGTAATCAGATGGGTCAGTTTGCAGGGAATCAGATGGGTAATGCTGTTGGTAATCAAAGGGTACAGAATGCTGGGAATCAGTTTGGGAATGTTGCTCAGGGAGCTGGGAATAGGAATCAGGGTAATATGATGAAGTGCTTCAACTGTCAGGGTATTGGACACATGGCTAGGAACTGTCCAGACAAGCCAAATAAGAGGGATCCAGCTTACTTGCAGAAAGCATTAATGTTGGCAAACAAGGAAACGGCTGGGCTTCAGTTAAGTGCAGAAGAGAATGACTTCATGGCTATTATGGATGCTTCAGAAGATCTTGAAGACATCGATGCAAACTGCATTTTTATGGCTAATCTTCAGGAGGCAAAGTACGACACAGATTCAGAAGCACCTCCTGCTTTTGACACTAATGCGGTTTCTGAGGTACAACCATATGCTACATGTCACGATAATGAAATGTTTGATATGTCACCTCAAAATGAACAGTATCCTGAGACTCCTAATCTCATTTATGATACATACATGGACGAACCAAGTTGTAGTAATACTAATTTGGTAACTCCAGATATGGATCCTAATGATGAATTCGAGTCACAGCATACTGATAATGATGAGGAAACACGTGCTATGTTTGAATCATTATTGCATAATTGTAGTATTGAAATTGAGAAAGTTAAAACGGTCAATCGCGAGGTAAAGGCCGCGAATGAACAATTGACCGCTGAGCTTGAGAGTTATAAGGTGAATGCAAGAGCTTATGATTTTCATAACGAAAAACAGTCAGAACTTGAGGTTAGCTTAAGAGATTCTGAGTTAAGAGAGAAACATTTGCAAATAAAATTTGACACTCTCGATGTTAATTTGAATTTGCAAATCAAATCTCTTAACAAAGAAAATTTTGAACTAACCAACCAACTTTCAAAACAAAAATCAACTTATTCCAATCTTGAAAAAGAAAAGAAGGAGTTGAATGAAAGGTTTTCAAAACGTGAAAAAGATCTTCAAACAGAGATCACTGACAAAAAGGAAACCATTGCAAAGTTGGAAGATTTACTTGTAAAAACGGGTCATTCTGCACAAACAATTAACTTGTTAATAAACGATCCAAACCCGATTTTACATACATTAAAGAAAACGGCTATCGGTTATGAAAACCCTTATTATCTCAAGAAAGCTCAGCAAAATCAGAATGTGTTATATAATGGTAGTGTGCTAAATGATAATCATGATCCGATTGAGATTTATGATTCGGATGACACGATTGAGCGTACTGAAAAGAGACGTGTCAAAATGAGACAAATGAACCCAGAAATTAAACCAATTGATTATAACAAGCTTAACACAGAATCTGGGGTTCATCTTGTTCAAAAGAAGTCACATCTGTTTTTTCAAAAACCAGTGGTTTTCACAAAACAAAAAACTGTCTCAAAACATCTGTCTAACATCGAACAAATGGCATCTACAAACACTTGTGAAACAAGTGCGGCTAGACTATATTTGGTTGATCTTAAACAGAGAATTGAAACACTTCAAAGTATTGTGGCATCCAAAACAAACAGTAACAATAAAGATTGGCTTTCAAGATTTCAGACTGAACTAAAAGGAATGTTTGAACAAGACATTAATCCACACATTGATGCAATCTATGCGGTTGTTCAAAATGTGGAATACAATCTTTTGAAAGAGTCAGCAGAATTCGTTAAGGACCATAAATCCTTAGTGAATGAAGCAAATGAATACTTGGAACACATAAAAGTTTTGGAAATGCAAAATGACTCTCTCTCTTTCGAAGCTCTATCGACCGATATCATGTCTATTATTTTCCAAACATATTCTGTGGAGGATGATGAAACACTTCGAGCTGAGACTTCTCAAATTGTTGAAAAATATGAAAAGGCACTTTTAAAGCTTGAAAAACAAAATTGCACATATTTTAAACAACTTGATACGAAAAAGGAAGAATGCAAGTATGACAAACTGTCGTATGAGCATTCTTACAAAAACATGCAAGATCAAATAAATCTTTTGAAGTCTCAGCTTGCAAGTCAAAAAGGGCAGGGTGAGGAAACTACGGGTATTGCACCATTAACCCCCTTGCCTAATGAGAAACAAAAAGGGAAAGCTGTTGTCAAGAACACTAATGTGATAGCACCTGGCCTTTATAGGATTAGTCCCACTACTGCGTCTGCCTCTACATCTAAAACATATAGGGCGATAGACAAAAGTATTAAAGATAATCCAAACGAGATTAGGACTGCTAAAACAACATCTCAGGACAACAACATAAATTCTAATGAGTGTGCCTTACCTTCTACAGGATTAGAAAGCAACTCTAGGAGCAGAAGACAGACTAGGAGCAATATCAAGAAACCTAGTGTCCCACCTGTTTCTGAGAGTCCAAGCAAGAAAGTAGAAGAACACCCTAGGAATTTAAAGCTTTCCAAGAAGAAACATGTATCATCTAGTTGTAATGATAAGACTCCTGTTTCTAATGCATGTAATGATTCTGATTGTTTAATGCAAAAGAAAACTTTGTCTGTAAATGCTTGTGATGATAATGTTTCTAATGATGTGAAAAAGAATGATATGCCTGAACAGAAAAAGGTTCCTTTAGTAACTAAGGCTAAGTCTAGATATATTCGAAGACTTATTGCAAAAGCTAGAAAAACCACTAGTAGCCTATTGCCTAAGGATCACTCTAAGTTTTGTGCATGGAAACCAACGGGTAGAATGTTTACACTCAAGAATGGCACATTAGAAATAATTCCCAATGCATCTAAGGAAACCAGTTCTAAGTGTAATTCACCTGTTTCATCTAACCCACTGGAACCAAATGTTACACGGTTTCCATATACAAATTCTTCTGTTCTTCTCAGGTCATTGAAATCTGTCTTTGGATCGTCGACTCGGGTTGCTCCAAGCACATGACCGGGAATCTGAAGCTGCTGATCAATTTTGTGTGGCAGTTCATGGGGACTGTACGGTTTGGGAATGATCATGTTGCAGCTATTCTGGGTTATGGAGATCTTCGGTTTGGAAATTATCTGATCACTCGGGTTTACTATGTCGAAGGGTTGGGACACAATCTGTTCTCTGTCGGACAGTTTTGTGATGCTGATTTAGAGGTGGCATTTCGGAGAAACACTTGCTTTGTCAGGAATTTGGTTGGGGATGATCTCTTAATTGGGGATCGTGGCACCAATCTTTATGCAATTGACATAAACCAAATGGCCTCTTCATCACCTATTTGTCTCATGACCAGGGCAGGCGAAACAAAATCCTGGTTGTGGCATAGACGTTTGTCCCATCTGAACTTTGACACGATCAACAAGCTTGCCAAAGACGACATCGTCTCCGGTCTTCCTAAATTCAAATACACCAAAGAACACCTATGTCCATCATGTGAGCAGGGAAAGAGCAAAAGAGCAACATATAAACCTAAACCCGTACCTAGTTCGGTTGATAGGTTGCATCTGTTGCATATGGACTTATGTGGCCCGATGAGAGTTCAAAGCATAAATGGGAAGAAGTATATTCTTGTAATTGTTGACGACTATTCAAGATATACATGGGTGAAGTTTTTGAGATCAAAAGATGAAGCACCAAGCACCATCATCACCTTTCTGAAGCGGATTCAAGTTCTACTTCAAGCTCCAGTTAGGATAGTAAGAACGGATAATGGCACGGAATTTGTCAATCAGGAGTTAAGAACATTCTATGAAGAAACTGGTATTACTCACCAGACATCAGCTGTTCGAACTCCACAGCAGAATGGGGTAGTTGAAAGAAGGAATCGAACCCTTGTAGAAGCTGCTCGCACTATGCTAATTTATTCCAGTGCTCCGTTATTTTTATGGGCTGATGCTGTTTCTACTGCTTGTTTTACTCAAAACCGATCCCTAATCCATCCAAGATTCAATAAAACCCCATACGAACTTGTCAACAACCGTAAACCGGATATTTCTTATCTTCATGTATTTGGTGCTTTATGCTATCCAACAAATGACAGGGAAGATCTGGGAAAGTTGAAGGCAAAGGGTGATATTGGAATCTTCATTGGGTATTCTGAAAACTCGAGGGCATTCAGGGTGTATAACAGGAGAACGAAAAAGATAATGGAGACGATGAATGTGAAGTTTGATGAACTTTCACAAATGGCTTCTGAGAGACTCGCTCTAGAACCCGCGCTTAACCCGATGACTTCCGGACATATCAGTTCGGGACTCGCACCTCAAGGAGCTCAATCAATTCATGATGAACAACCCACAACTCAAGAACTGGATAATTTCTTCGAGTTCATGTACGATGAATTCTATGGTGGCGCTTCGAAAAATGCATCTAACCAACATTCCGCTGCATCCACTCAACATCAACCACCACCACCTCCACCAAATCCAGATGCATCCACAACATTTGAAGCTGGCGCACCACCTCCATCACCAACAACATCATCTACATTTACTCCTAAAACTCCATTCATTGAAATTGTTCTACCAAGAATTGATGAGCAAGAACCAAATAATGTTGTGTTAGACGAAGAAGTCTTTGAAAACCCGTTTGGAACGGAATCTGGTGAATCATCTTCCAGATTACATGAACCGACTAACACACAGTTATTCAGTCCAAGGTACCCTTCAACTCTACAGTGGACAAAAGACCATCCGATTGAACAGGTTATTGGTGAACCCTCAAGACCAATTCAGACGAGAAAACAACTTCATACCGATTGCGACATGTGCATCTATGTCTGCTCAGTCAGTCTCATAGAACCTAAGAACATTCGGGAAGCAATGGCAGATAATGCCTGGATTGAAGCGATGCAGGAAGAACTTCTTCAATTTCAAATCCATGACACCTGGGATTTAGTTCCAAGACCAATTGACAAACTAGTCATTGATCTTAAGTGGTTATGGAAAAACAAAAAGGATGAAGAAATGACTGTGATTCGCAACAAGGCTCGTCTGGTGGCAAAGGGATTCAGACAAGAAGAAGGGATAGATTTTGAAGAGTCATTCGCACCGGTTGCAAGGCTTGAAGCTGTCAGGATTTTCTTAGCTTATGCCGCTCACAAGAACATCACGGTTTATCAGATGGACATCAAGACGGCGTTCTTGAATGAAACTCTGAAAGAAGAAGTGTATGTGAGTCAACCAGACGGTTTCGTTGACAAAGATCATCCGGAATACGTCTACAAGCTAAAGAAGGCAATCTATGGTTTGAAACAAGCCCCACGGGCGTGGTATGACGAGTTATCATCTTTCTTGTTGTCAAATAATTTCACCAAAGGAACAATTGATCCAACCTTGTTTACAAGAAAATACAAAAATGACATTTTGATTGTTCAGATTTATGTGGACGACATCATATTTGGGTCCACTAATCCGACACATTCTAAACATTTTGAAAATCTCATGAAAAGTAAATTCGAAATGTCCATGATGGGTGAATTAAAATTCTTTTTGGGTTTACAAATTCATCAATCCCCACGTGGTATTTTTCTTAATCAGGCTAAATATACAATTGAGATTTTGAACAAACATGGTATGGAAAATTGTGACTCTATTGGTACTCCTATGGTCACTTCACCAAAAATTGGCGCTGACTTATATGGGAAACCCATGGATCCGAAGAAATATCGGAGCATGATTGGTTCTCTCATGTACCTAACTGCAAGCCGACCAGATATACATTTTGCTGTGTGTTTATTAGCACGGTTTCAGGCAAGGCCTACCGAACTTCACCTCCAAGAGGTTAAACGGATCTTTCGATACCTTAGAAGAACCATTAACATGGGTCTTTGGTATCCGAAGGATTCGGAGTTTACACTAATTGCCTTTTCAGATGCAGATCATGCTGGATGCCAAGTAACAGCAAAAAGTACATCAGGCGGAGCACAATTTCTGGGAGAAAAGCTAGTAGGCTGGTCGTCAAGAAAACAAGATTGCACTGCTTTATCAACAGCAGAGGCCGAGTATGTGTCTCTATCTGCGTGTTGTGCTCAAGTCCTTTGGATGAGAACTCAACTCACAGATTATGGTTTCTCTTTCAACCGCATACCTTTGTATTGCGATTCAAAAAGTGCCATAGCCATCTCGTGCAACCCAGTGCAACACTCGAAGACCAAGCATATTAGAGTCCGCTACCACTTCATAAAAGAGCACGTTGAAGAGGGTACTGTTGAATTGTTTTTCGTTAAGACTGACTATCAACTCGCCGATCTATTTACTAAGGCCCTCCCAAAAGAGCGGTTTGAAAACTTAGTTCGTCGAATTGGAATGCGAAGCCTAACTCCCGAAGAGTTAGAAAGTCTTCTCGAATCATATTGATTTACTTCATAAAGCTTCGCATGTAAATATATATGTGTAAATATGTTTGTAAATAGTTATGTATATATTTTTGGTAAATATATATATATACTTTTTTCAAAAACAAAATATAAAAATAGAAAATTTGAAAAAGCCATAAAAAATATAAAACATCAAAAACCAAAAATATTCTTCTCACGACATGTCTCTCGTCTAATCGATATTCTGTACGTACTTAGAAATGTCATTCAACAATGATACGGGTATTTACAGATGCTTGAGCGAGAGTTATTTTTATGTTTTTCCAAAACATGTCGTTTCTCAAAATTCATCATTAAGGCTTTCGTGCATTTCAGTACGAAACCCGCGCTACATTGAATGACTTCTGATTATTTGTAATCAGAACTCGCAATGTTAATGGCGAAAAACTACAACCCGTGAGCACTTAATCAAAATTGTTTCAAAAGATTTTTCAAACTCTTTTTATAAATTTTGTGCTCACAACAACTCCCTTTAAGACCTCTAAATGCTTTTAAACTCAAAAGTTTATCCATTTGCTCTGATTAAAGGGGAGTATAAAAAGAAAAATGTTCCATTTTTTCATGCTAAAATCAGTCCGTCTCTCCACAAAAAGTTTCATTTTAATCAACTGTTTTCAAAAATACCACTTCATGCTATTTTTGAGGGGGAGATTAAGTGTTTATATATGGGGGAGAGGACGTGATTAAAATGTGATCTAAAAGAAGTTTTGTCGTTTGAATCTCAAAACGAGTTCTTCAAAAAGACTCAGCATGAACCCTCGAATTGACGAAACTAAATGACCGTTCTCGAAAAGACATGTCCTGGACGGGTAATAATTTCAAGCTGGTTTACCAGTGATGCAAGCGTGTCTCGCAAAGGACTTGTCTGAGTAGAATGTACCAATTCGAGAGATGATCTTTGAATATGACCTGGACGGGTAATAATTTCAAGCTAGTTTAACTAGTGATGTAAGCGTGTCTCGCGAAGGTCGTGTTCATTGAAAGTTGATCATTTCAAATGTGCGAACTCTACCCAACATGTGCAATTTATTTCAAAAATGCATGAGCACGTGTGAAGGGGGAGTGTTTCAAAATGTAAAACTCTCGATGTGTTAACAAAATGTGTTTTCTCATAAACACGTTGAGAGATTTTCACAAGGTTTAATGGCATGTGACAAATAATCTAGGATAATCATGGAGTAATAAGGTGATTATGGTTAGGTTATGTCCAATGATCCGCCAGAACCGGAGGGATCTACCCAAGGACTATTCCAATAGCTTAGCATTAGAAGTCCTTAGGTATGATTGAAAAAAGGAGTATAATGAGAAAGGAGAAAGAAGGGGTTGAAGAATGAAAAAGAAAAGTTTTTGTAAGGGTGAAAAGAAATAGCCCTCCATGAAAACTTAGGACAGAAACCGGGTCAATACATCTGCTATCGGTAGTCACTAAGGTGATACTGGTATTGAAGACAAGACGTCATGGACCCAGTGACGTATTTGCACCACCCCTCCTATCCACTCAGATATCTCTCAAAAGATATTTGTTTCATTTCTCACGGAGATCAATGCATAATCTATCGACCTCTCACTCCGAGATGTGTTGATATTGAAAAGGTGGCACTCTACTCCATGCCTCCGACGACTAAAATCAAAACGCACATTATTGAGTCTAGAGACATGAGATTCATCAAAAGATCTCTTAGGAACACTTCCTATGCAATACACTTGTGTTCACTCAAAAAGGATACAAGTTGTATGAGTCTTAATGAGATCTAAAGATCTTGCCTCACGACATGATGGCCGAAGGACGATTTATTGCTAACTGTTTTATGCAGGTACCGACGAAAGTCCATTCACCATCATTATCTACAACGGCGATGCAGCTGAACTGAAGATGTAGATCAAGGCGAGGAAGACCACAAGATGACTCTATGAAGATCACAGCGCATGAAGGAACATTGAATGAAGAAGATTACACATTGACACACGAAGTTCAAGATGTCAAAAGCTAAAGACCAATCAAGGGAGCATCATTTGAAATGACCATCCCTTAGGGGGAGATTGTTAGCATTTAATTTAATGCTATTTAGAAGTGATGGTCATTTTGGCAATTAGACTAAATGTGTCAAGTGTAATATGTTGTAAAGTGGGCTTGTAGCATTAGAACTATAAGTGTTTAAGTTGTATAAGTGTAGTGCAAATACAAAGCCCACCACATGGTCCAACAAAAGCCCACCAAACCTATTGTGGTTTGTTGGCAGTCACGTATATACACACACACACATCTCATTTAGAAAGTGCCTCATTCAAGATAAGAAAAAGAGTGTGTGTGTGTGCCAAGTTCTCCTAGTCTTTGTATTATCTTCACAACTTGAATATAATCATTTGACTAGTAATTTTAACCATAAGATCCACATCTACTCTCCATGTTCTTTATATGTTTATGAGTGTCATCATGTTTGGTTACTTTGTATGATAAAGAAGGAAGTTGTGGTGTTACATTCTCGTACAGAAGAATACTCATGTTAATGCTATCATAAAAATGTGATGCTTTTTCGAACGTATAATGGTACTGCATTGATAAAGGGGAGAGTGTGGTTGCTTAAAAAGTTAAAAGACTCAGAATAATTTGTTAGCCCAATATAGTTCAACTGAATATATTATGTTTGACATCCACCTCGTTACATCTATAAAGCATCCATTTAAGGCTGTCATATGATTCAGGGGGAGTGTTCATTGGCTTAGCTCGGCCACGTCCTTCTTCACAGCATTCTTCATAGCATCCAGATAGTCCTGCCAAAGACCAACAAATGAAAATACAAATCTAAAAGCTCTACCCTCATTAAGATATTCAGAACATTAAACACCATAAAACTTAATAATCTAAATTGGTTTTTGATTTTATTAGTTTTAAGACATAAGTAAAACCTATGAGGCGAGACAAATACCTGAAGCATTCCACTTGCAGCATATCTTTTATCCCTTAGTTTTTTTGCTGCTATAGGGTCGAAATTGAATGGATCCACAACACATTGCATACGCTGTTCCCAAATTAAGCACGTCAATCACAATCTTGCCAGAGTTACAACTTACAAAAGGTGTTAATACTACAGTTAAACTAATCTAAGCAACATAGCTACATAGCGCTTTGTGAATTTGATATTGTGTTCTACATACAACTCAAAAGTGTGCAAAGAGCAAATGTACATGGACAAAAAAGTGCACACCTTAGCATATAAGTCATCTTCCCCCCAAAAGGTATATGGAACCATTTCGAGATCCCCCGTCTTAGAAAGGTCTTCAACAAATAGTTTTACTCTGAGCACCTAACATAAATGAAAAGGAAAGAAAAAAAATATATATAAAAGGAGATTCTAATTCCATGTGAAAAAAAGAAATTGAGGTTACATTATGAACGAGCTTACATATTGCGCCTCTCTTGGGTATCCAACAATCAAGCCCGACACAGTGTGTGTTGTTATCTACAAAGAGAAAAAGAATCAGCTTTTACTTCACAAACATATGCCTCGTAATCAAATGAAAGCAATTTCAGTAACTGCATCACGAAAAGTAGGAATTGGAAAACTGACCAGTTCTTCAAGCATATATTGTTCCGTCTTATCAAAAACACTGCAGCATATAAAAACCATCAATATTATATAATGTATGTTGCAATTAAGGTATGTACAACATAAGTTAGAAAGTATAGCGACATTACAACAATAAAAAAAGAAAGGGCTAATATTCCCGGTATAGGAGATATTTCTATGTCAAAAGTCAAGAATTCACTAGCAAACATAACTCGTAAGAGACAAAACTAATAGCAAGGTTGTAAATAGTTTTGCACTTCCATTAGCAATATACTATAAAGATTAAAGAGTTTTGAGTTCATACCCTAAAGGTTTAGCAATATCACCAATAGGCTGTGAAACGGCAACACCAATACAGTTAGCCCGATAAGTGTCAGCCCCGATACTTACACCTAGTACTCGACTTTGGGTTGAAGCATCCAGCTTTAGCAAGTCCCGGTATAAGCTGAGCGGTTTGGCGTACCTCATCTATTGATCTAAAATTAGTACTTAAATTCACCCTTTCGAATAAATGTATTATAGTAACTCTAATTAACCTGAGGGGGGTGTTTGTGTTAACTTATTTATTACTAGGCTTATGAGCTTATCAAGGGAGTGTTGGGAGGGGCTTATTTTTCAGGCTTATGGGCTTATTTAAAACTGGAAAGCTCAAAAGCTCACTTTTTTTGTCTTTACGGCTTATCAATTTGAGTTCATAGGTTATTTATTTAAAAAAGCTATAAGCTGAAAAATTTAAGCTCATAAAGCGGAAAAGTGGGCTTATGAGTTTTTCCAATTTAAAATAATCCCAAAAGCCTGGAAAATGCGCTTATCCAAACAACCCCAAGTTGACTTTATAGCTTACTTAGGGAGTGTATGAATTAGCTTAATTTAAGGGATTAGACTTATTTACAAAATGGGGGTATGTTGTTTCAAAACATAATTAAAACAAGAGAACATTAATTAACAAGTAAAAGATCATTAGCATTGGTCGCATCTATACACTTCTGTAATTACTAACATAGCATAATTAAAACAAAAAACTAAGTAGAGTGTTTCTTTAAAACACTCTCATCCTTTCTAACATACATGTGGCTTATGAAACCCAGCTTATTTTCCCTTAAATAAGCGGCTTATTTTAGCCAATAAACTTAAGCCAGATGCATCTATTTAAACACCAAAAAGGGGCTTATGGCTGTTTCAAAATGTGATAAGCTCCTTGGATAAGCCAATCCAAACTCCCAATTAAACTCACGAGTTTATGGTATTCAAAAGTCTTATAATAAGCTCATAAAGCCAGGAAAATCAGCTAACAAAAACACCCCCTAAAACTCAACGTCAACCAATACCAATTGTGAAGAAATTGTTGAAAAATAATTAGTACAAAATGCGAAAATAACAAAGGAAGACAACCTTGAAGAATCACAAAGATTGAAATGCAGCAGCTGAGCTTTGACGTCAAGGAGAAGATGGGGCTAGGGTTTGAACAACTTTCGATTAAGCTATATCTATGTGCTTTAATTGTAGAAATTGCATATAAACCCCACCAAAAGTTAAAGATCGACTATATATTCAATATAGTTTTATAATTACATATATGAGGTAAAATTTACGTATGTAATTACATACATGTGAAAATGTGGTTTTGGTGTGACCCTTAATGCAATAGTTACGGGTTTAATTTGTAGTTATTTGTCACACTCCGTCAAAGGCGGAAACGAGAGGTGCGACGCAATTAATATACATCGCAAAAGATATAGAATAATACCAAACATAATTCATAAAAGGAATTTAATAGATAGAATTCACATTCACTCCATGGCAGCTCACGTAATTGCCTCAGCACATGCTTTATTGAAGGCTTGTCGAGGTCTGAGAAAAGTAGCTTTCTGATATACTGCAACAATTATAACATGAGGAGTGAATCAAATAGTAATCTCATACAAGATACGAACACAAAGATCCTTAATGTCGATGGTGGTGGGAGAGGGTGGTGGTGGGATGGTTACAATATTTTCACGAAAACAAAAGAGAGTAATTGCGGGAAGAAGACGAGGGTAAATTAATTATTTCACATGGCCACTAATGGGAAAATTTAACGCTTGTTAGTCAAAATCGCGAATTTGCAACTACTACATCCTCAGGGGCATTCTTCGCAAAAAGTACAAACGTTAGGTACACAGCTCGCCTGTCGTACCGGGTCGGGTCAGCACTCTTCATTCCATTTATTTATCTCTTCACTTCCAATAAACACAAGCACCTTTTTTTGGTGGAAATCTTCAACAAAACAAAAAGGTATGTAGTAATTTTGCTTTAACATCAATTTTAATCATAAATTTGAGGTTTATTTACTCGCTCTTGTAACAGCTCATCCTTATTGTATAATTTTTTTTTTTTAATTAATTAATTTATTAATTTATTTTTTATATATTTAGTCCAACTTTGGGATTTTTGGAATTAGGCATTATGTGCACATAAGGATGTTTGGGATTTCTTATTTTGTTAAAGTTCCATTTCAATATACTTAAAATACAATAATTTGTTGAAAAAGTTTAATCAAATCTGTTAAATAAGGTTTTAGGTTAAAATATGATAGGTAAATATATAGTAATTTTGATTTCATCCTAAATAACAACAACAAAAATACTCAACCTTGTGGCCTAGTGGCAAAATGGCTTGTGACTATCACTCTAAAATGTGTGAGGTCTCAAGTACAATTCCTCCTAGGTGCAAACAACCTTAAGTGACCACGCCAACCTCCTGAAAAGGGAGGGCTTTGCCTGGTTTGAGTCTGTGTGGCGGTCGGTTCAAACCCCGTGGATTAGTCGGCCAAAAGGTCGGAAATCATGGTTACCAAAAAAAAAAAAAACCCTTGCCGGAGCGGGGTATGGGGGAGGTCAGATGTAGACGGTCACACCCCTGTCCGAGGGTAAAAGGACTCTTCCAGGAGGTTCGGCAAGTGTGTGCATATGTAAATATAGAATTTATGTGTGGTCGTGTGTGTGTTTGTATGGTATGGGCACTAAGATACAAATAAGAGCAAAATATAGCTAAAACATACAAGCATGCATAGAGACATAGAAACATAGGAGCATGATTTCATCCTAGATAAGCATGTTGTATTAAGCTACTTATCAGAATCCTCTAATTTACCTCAAAATAAGCAGATGTGGACCTTGGATAACACAAAAACTAAGCATTCCTAAACCCCAACCCCAACCCCCCCAATGATACAGTTGACAAGCACAATACTCGTACAAAGTAGTAGTGCCGAAAAATTTATCCATTAGTTAATTGTTTCTCTTGAGGGAGATACTTTCTTGACTTGGTCGATAAGTCGGTGGATATGAGTTAGATACTTAGGATCTGTTTGGCAGGCCAGAATGAAATGGCTTAGGTATGGACTGATTCATGTAAGAGGAATGGGCCATTACGGTTCCAATATCATGCTTGGTGATAATAGGATTTGAAGTTTAAATGAAATGTAACGGATGAAAAAAAAAATGGAAGTTTTAATGTATGAGTTGAAGTTTTAATTTAAATATAAAGCATGTGCCCTGAATAGAAACACTATCTTGTCTTGCATTTGGTACTATTTTTAAATAGCTAATCTCTTTTTCAAGGGAGCGATACTCGAAAGGTTGCATATATAGTACTAATTTTCAAATGATGACTTTATAGATGAAGCACATGGACCCGTACAAGCTAATCGTGCACCTGGCAAAGCAGCGTCTTGTTCGGAAACCTGTGCGAGCAATTGGTGTGAATTATATGGCTAAATACGTGGGTGTGGCGGGAGCAATTGGTGTGAATTATATGGCTAAATACGTGGGTGTGGCGGTTGCAGATGTTGACACTGCACATATTGAATCTTGTTGGTATAAACTGATTGTAACTGCAGAATTGTTTTATACTTTTATATCAATAGCATGTATGATATATTTGACCTTTTCTTTGTTGTTAACAATCTAACAGTAAGATGTTACCATGAACTCATAGCCTTTTGCTGATATATTGGTGATCGTACTTTTTTTTTTTTTTTTTTTCCTTTTCTTAAGGTCTGTTTGTTAGGGGATCGTTTTGAGATACAAGTGCATAAATATCTCCTAACTTACCACCTTTGATTTTATGTTTCATTCTTGATTGCAATATGCATTTAGATAATTTTGCCTGTTTTTATTTTTGCAGCGTTTTGGAGGCGAAAGACAGCAATATCTTGGCTCAAAGTTTTCAGCATCTGGTTAGTTTGCCAATTTATACTTTTTCGTGATGCAGTTACTTAATTTACTCTCATGTAAATTTAGTTTATTTAGAATTGTAAACATTGATTACAACTTTTTCGATGATTTGGAAGTATGTAGTTGTGAACTAAAAGTTGATTCTCTCTCTCTTTTAATGTGCAGATAAGAAAAGAATCTGTGGAGGGCATTGTTGTTGGATTACCGATTAAGCCGTTTGCCAAAAACCCGCGGAAGAACCGAGATGCAAGTCTTTATTTCATTTAGTAACTTCAATCTTTTTAATTGACTTCTGATCCCCTTTTTCTTTTTATTCTTTTTGCTTATGTTAGGCTATTGATGTGGGAAAATTTGTTAAGGACCTTTCTAAGACAGGGAAACTTAATGATGTTCCATACACTTTATGGGACGATTCCCGGACTACGTCAGAGGTGTGTACTTTTCTGTTAATGTATATTCACTCCTTTGTGCACTTTTAAATTGTATCATGAATTAATCATCAAAATATACAAGCCCTATATGTTACAAATCCAGTAACAAGTAATTAACCTCTCTTAAGCTTTATTTGGTAACAGCTTATGGAATGCTTGCTTTTTCCACTCGGTTTGGACCCAGTTATAAAAAAAGAAGTAATTGACAAAGCTTGTACTAGAGGTGCTACTCAGGTTTTGCAGGTATTTAATTTATTCCCTCTTCTGAGTTTTACTTTGGCCTTACAAATCATAAAAACAACATATTTTCCAAATAGAAATGTTTTTTGGGGGTTCTGCCTGGTTATGCTGATGTGGAGTTTTCAGTTTTGCTCTTAAATTGGAATTCATCTTTAATTTGTTCGTCTTTGGCAGGATTATTTACTTAAAATGCCAAGGACCGGGGGCAATCGAAGAGAAATATAGGAGATTCTACTGCTTATGTAAGGTGTTGTTTATCCTGAGTATTTAAAATCCTCATCATGTAGTTATTATGTTGAACACGTCGTATGTTAATTGTAACATTTGATATTTAATTTGGCCAATTACATGGCGTGACAAGGAAGAAAAATGACCTAAACATGGATGGGAATTGTATTTTGACATTGGGCTATGTACGTTAACGTCTTCGGTTTGGACTTAAATATGCTCATTCCTCTTTCTGTATCACTAAAGGTATGTAATGGTGAAACAATTAGAGTATCGTAGTTAAATTTGAGAGTAAATTACACGGATTTTCGTTATGGTTTGCTTAAAAATGCGTCTGCCGTCCCCTGAAACTTTTACTTAGCACGGATAGTTCTTAACTTTGAAAAGTCGTCCCTAGAGCTACTGTTGGTGTTATTCTTTTCAAAGTTGAGGGAATGCTTGTGTTACGCATTTTCCAAAGTCGAGTTAATTTCATAGTTATGTCATTTTTGTTAGCCTTAGGGACTATATGTGCAAAAAAGTAGTTTCAGTAGGTGCATCTTTAGACAAAACACAAGGAAGATCCGTGTAATTTACTCTAAGTTTATGAATATTCGCTTGAGCAAGGGGAGTTTTTTTCTTTGGTGATCATTGTTAATCCATCGCCACACTCAAATCGGGTGAAGCCGTCAACTTTCAGGAGGTTGGCGTGGTCACTTCAAAGTTGTTTACACATAGCAAGAATTAAACTTGAGACCTACAATTCAGTGATGGTACACATATATTATTGAATAGGGGTTTTGAGCGCGGGTTAGTTACACATGTTTGGCAGTAATGTTGCTTATTGCATTTGGGGGGTTTGGAGACAACTATTTTAGCCTTTAAATTGAGAGAGAAAAGTTTTTGTGGACCTCCTCAAAGAGAAAACAAAGGTTTGGGATCACTTATTAAGTGGAAAAGAAACACGACTTACCATAAGGAAGGTGGCATTAGGTGTATGCTTTTGTCGTGTACTATATAATCAAATAGTAAATGGTCACTTGCAACTAATACCGCTCCCAGTTGTTGTGTAGTCTTCTTTTTGTTTACTACACCTTCATCGACGGAAATATCAAAAATGAAGTCATTTTCTTTGCAGCTTCTGATTGACTTGAGATTAAGAAAGAAAAAAAAGGATCCTTATGGTGGAAAAGCAAGAAAAGATTTTGGTGCCGACACGTGTAGATTCATTTTGTAAAGAAATAGGATTTTTCATATTCTAATTGTGTGATGGAGGTTTGTATCAATAATGATCTCCACTTAGATTGTAAGTGCACATAAATGTGTAATGCACGGTTTTGACATTTTTTCCAAGGACATTTGATTATTGTGGCGAGCCTTTAGTTGTTTGATCCCATCATGACGCTACGTGGATGCGGCTTATACGTTTTGCTTTCACCCCATACGACTTGTGTCCTTTTAAGCTACTCGATACCTTACATGCTTGACCGGTCACAGATAAAAACGTACGCCAAAATTGCCGCGTCTACATATTGATTCCTTTCTACGTGTTTTATCTTGTACCAACTCCAAATAATGCCGATGTAATAGTAGTCCTCGGTGGAGATTTTTTGGTTCTAAAACTCATTCATCCACTGCCACCAGCAACTTTATCAACCGAAACATCCTCTGTGCTCCTTGTATAAGATACATGGATGCATGTGCATTTCTGATTTTTAAAGTATCGATTTCATCACTTACTTACAGTATGGATATATGTGAATTTAAGACATTCTACTCGTGTTTAGGAGCTTAATGCAAACAGACCACGAACATCAACTAAAGGGTCATCCACAAGTTTATGTTTGTGGACTTGATGGATTCAACTGAAGTTCATATTATATGATCGTTGTGGTGATCAATGTGGAAATCACATATTTTTGCATTGAGCAACTGACTTGCAGTATCTAGTGCTTAATTGTGTGCTAAATGTCCGGTAGTAATGCTATTCTAATATTTTGAGAAGTTATGTTTTCTCGTACAGAAGAATACTCATGTTAATGTTATCATAAAAATGTGATGCTTTTTCAAACGTATAATGGTAGCATAATAGAAAACTGCATTGATATAGGGGAGAGTGAGTGTGGTTGCTTAAAAAGTTAAAAACTGGGAATAATTTGTTAGCCCAACATAGTTCAACTGAAAATTATGTTTGACATTACATCTATAAAGCATCCATTTAAGGTTGTCATATGCTTCAGGGGGAGTGTTCATTGGCTTAGCTCAGCCACGTCCTTCTTCACAGCATTCTTCATAGTATCCAGATAGTCCTGCCAAAGACCAACAAATGAAAATACAAATCTAAAAGTTCTACCCTCATTAAGATATTCAGAACATTAAACACCATAAAACTTAATAATCCAAAATTGGTTTTTGATTTTATTAGTTTTAAGACATAAGTAAAACCTATGAGGCGGGACAAATACCTGAAGCATTCCACTTGCAGCATATCTTTTATCCCTTAGTTTTTTTGCTGCTATAGGGTCAAAATTGAATGGATCCACAACACATTGCATACGCTGTTCCCAAATTAAGCACGTCAATCACAATCTTGCCAGAGTTACAACTTACAAAAGATGTTAATACTACAGTTAAACTAATCTAAGCAACATAGCTACATAGCTACATAGTTTTTTTGTGAATCTTGTCACACTCCGTCAAAGGCGGAAACGCGAGGTGCGACGCAATCAATATACATCGCAAAAGATATATAGAATAATACCAAACATAATTCATAAAAGGAATCCCGACGTTTACATTGTTGATTCAGAAATACATGTCTGAATAGTTGAAGACATCATTTGTCTTAATACAAAAGTTTATAAGATAGCCATCGTTTTTAGTCTGACACTGAACTAAAATAAAGTCCATGAATGCAATCACTTAGGTTTCACCTTAACTTGATCACCTGAAAAGCATGATAAAAACAGTCAACTTTGAAAACAGTGGTGAGTCTCACAAATTTTTGTACACCGAAAAATAGTTCCAAATATAATTTCCAAGGTTGCAAAAATCGTTAATCGGCAGTCGGGCGGTCGACCCCCCTGTACCTTGTAATCGGTCTAGGCGGGATTAATCGGTGATTAATCGGATTGGCATTTTTGACAAGTTTTCTGTATTTCCGGCAAGTTTTAGGTATTTCCGGAAAATTTTAGGTATTAATGGCAAGATTTTTCTTAAAAAGACATCTTGAAATAGATATAAACAGCAAGTATAACTTATTAAACATTTTTACAGCGAGCTTTGGGTATTTTCATCAAGGTTGAAGGTTTCAGGCAAACTTGACCACCGTTGACCATCATTAACCGTCATTGACCACGGTTGACCGAGTTGTTTGACCGATTTACACAAATCGGAAAGGTTGGTGGCCTTTTAGCATCTAATCGGCGATTAATTGGCCTTGTAGGCCTTGTTTTGCAACACTGATCATTTCCAAATAGTCCAAAGATGTATCAAAAAGGTTTGCCAAAGACAGTTTCAAAATCGATCTCATGTCATCCTCAAGAAAACTCCCGTCTTCGAGTAAAGTTATCAACAGTCTAAAGTTATGTAATAATTTTATTTAACTCAATTTCATGTCTTATCAAACAAGAACTGTCACAAAAGTTGTGTTTTAGTGTTCCCTGAAGATTTGCCCGGCATTTCATCCGTCCGTCAAGTAGAATTACAGATTGATTTAGTGCCTGGGGCGGCACCAGTAGCGAGAGCACCCTTTAGGTTGGCACCGTCTAAAATGAAGGAGTTATCTGAGCAATTGAAAGACCTATCAGATAAGGGATTTATCCGACCGAGTTCATCACCTTGGGGAGCTCCGACCTTATTTGTCAAGAAGAAAGACGGATCGTTCCGAATGTGTATTGATTATAGATATTAGAACAAACTCTCCGTGAAAAATCGATATCCATTACCCAGGATCGATGATTTGTTTGATCAGTTAAAAGGATCGAGTGTCTACTCGAAAATTGATCTAAGGTCAGGATATCACCAGCTGAGAGTCCGAGAAGAAGACATTCCCAAAACAGCTTTCATAACGCAGTACGGACATTACGAATTTCAAGTGATGTCATTTGGTCTAACCAATGCACCTGCAGTATTTATGGACTTAATGAACCGAGTATGCAAACCATACTTGGACAGATTCGTGATCGTATTCATAGACGATATTCTAATCTACTCCCGCAGCAAGGAAGAACATGCTGAACATTTGAGAACTATCTTAGAGTTACTCAAAGAGGAGAAATTGTATGCCAAGTTTTCCAAATGTAACTTTTGGATTCAAACGGTACAATTTCTTGGGCATGTTATCAACAGTCAAGGTATCCATGTAGACCCTGCCAAGATCGAGGCAGTTAAAGATTGGGCATCTCCTACAAAACCAACAGAGATACGCCAATTTTTAGGTCCTGCCGGTTACTACAGAAGATTCATAGAAGACTTCTCAAAAATCGCCAAGCCTTTGACAGAACTGACCCAGAAGAACAAGAAATATAACTGGGAAGAAAAACAAGAGCCAGCTTTCCAACTCTTGAAACAAAAACTTTGTGAAGCACCAATCTTAGCGCTACCCGGAGGAAGTGAAGACTTCGTAGTGTATTGTGATGCATCACACCACGGCTTAAGCGCAGTACTGATGCAAAGGAGCAAAGTAATAGCCTATGCTTCTCGACAACTCAAAAAGAATGAAGAGAACTATACAACTCATGATCTAGAATTAGGAGCAGTAGTCTTTACTCTTAAGATATGAAGACATTACCTGTACGACACCAAGTGCACGGTATTCACCGATCACAAAAGTCTTCAACATATTCTGGATCAAAAGGAGTTGAACATGAGACAGTGTCGATGGTTAGAGTTGCTCAATGACTATGATTGTGAAATTCGCTATCACCCACGGAAGGCAAATGTCGTGGCGGATGCCTTGAGCAGAAAGGAGCGAATTAAACCTCTCAGAGTCCGATCTTTGGGAATGACCATTTGTTCATCCCTTCCAGATCCTCAAAGCTCAATCTGAAGCTCTCAGGGAGGAGAACAGACCCAATGAAAGAATCTACGGTATGCCAGAAAATAAGAATGGTTTTGTGAAAAGATCAGACATAATGCTTTGTTTCAAGGAAAGAAGTTGGGTCCCACTCTATGGAGGTATACGTGACCTCATTATGCATGACTCCCACAAATCCAAATACTCCATTCACCCGGGTTATGACAAGATGTATCAGGACCTCAAGTGTAACACCCCGACCCGGCAAGGGTTAAGATATCACGATAATGGTTTCATATCAGATCAAACAAAGCATACATCTATAGTAATACAAGAAATTTCAAAGGTTACAATTGAAATACTGAAATTACAAGGTTACAAATGAAACTTCTGATAAATACTAATTCTAAAACAATATAACTTCTAGTCAATTCTAATCCAGATGGCTATCAAGGTCTTCTAAATCCAAGGTACTCTCCACTCATTCCCAGCTTCCTACTAAAACCTGCCGCAGGAAAAGAAATGCGGCTGAGCTACGAGAGCTCAGTGAATAGATACATAAACAAAGTAATGATAACGAAACAGAAATAAGATATGGTGCAATGGGGAAATATCATAAGGTATAACAATGAGAAAGTATAAGGAATAGGATAGGATAGTAATCCACCACGAGCCCAGACAAATCAAATGTAGTAACCATATCTTCATAATCATATAGAGGGGAGACCTCTCAGATAATCAGATAATATGAGGGGTGTCCTCATTCTTCAAATTGGAGTGATCAGCTCCCAGATATATGTGAAGGGCATGTATTGCTCACAGTACCAATCACCAGACAATAATAATCATATATAGATAATCCACTAAACAGAACAGATCTAGGATGCATCCATACGCCCCTGCAGACAAATCGTGGCCATATATATACTTGAGCTCATAACAGATAACAGATAAGGGACGGTGTGGAACATCACTCAACCACACTAGAGTCATGCCATCGGTGCATCAATGACATGGCCATGTTACTTTCATGGCTAGGGTCACAAATTTTGGCTCGGGTATCAAACTAAAAGTCAGATATCAAATCAAATCAGAATGTCATATCCAAGGGTCCATAACAGATGGTTCAAAACAGATGGTTCATAACAGATGGTTCATAATCAATTATTTCAGAAGTAATATTAAAGGTCCAAATCAGAGTTTATCAGATAAAGGTTTACAAAGCAAAGAATCATGGCAAAGGTTTACAACAAAAGGGTACATAGCAATGGCTTCGGGAATCTTAAACGAATCAGAATTCAAAGTCAAAATCAAGGGAATAAGACACCCTTACTGAAAAAGGGCAGAGTATCTGTACCTTATACCGAAAGGAAACACTGTAAAACCCTAAAATTTACGTAATCCGAAATGACCAAAGTACCCCTCTAATTTTTTTTATATTTTAAAGAACATATAAATTATATAAAAGACATATTATTCGTACCTAATCTAAAATAATTAAATCCTAGGCTACCAAATAACATTTAGTTAATAAAACTTTACATTATAATTTAATATCACAAAATAAATAATTATATAAATATTACAAAAAATTCGGCTAGTAGAAAAAAAAAAAAAAAAAAAAAAAAAAAAAAAAAAGGAAAAGATATGCATTGAAATTAAATGGTATCATAATCCCACTAAAATAGGTTATCCCTTAATTATCTATAACAAAAATTCGGTTCCCCTAAAACTAATGAATACCGAACATTTTTTTTATTGAAAACCCTAACTCTCCATCACAAAAGATCGATCTGCTCTTTTCTCTTATCTCTTCTGTTCGATCCTCACAGCAGAAAAAAAAAGGGATTCTTTGGTGCTTCTTTGGTGTTTGATCGTGGTGTTCTTCCTCTTTTGGATTTTGCTACAAGGGTAATTGTATCCTCCTTGTTCAATTCAATCTTATTTACTTGAATCTTGTTTCGTTTCCTTGATGTTCTTGTTATTTTTCATACACATAAGATAATAGAACCACGCTACATAAAATCATAAACAACTCACATAAAATAACGATTATGAAAAACCCTATGTAATTGGCTTAATGTTATGGCCTTAATTCGAATTGTTGTGTACATGATTTAACCATATATGAGTCGACCTATGTTTGTTTTAAGTCACCCATAATCGTTTTGTATCAAGAGATAAGTCATTAGAATGGAAAACCTAAGTAGATTACATGAAATCATGAACTCAGTTTGCTGTCAGAATTTTAGGTCAAATTGATTGGGTCGGATTTTGATGATAGTGACGTATTTTTTTAGTGATTCTTGAGTCTAAAATTAAGTTCAAGGAAAGATCTTTCTGGGAAAATTAGCCTTGTAATTTTTAGAGGTCGGGAAGGCAACTTTTTGATTTTTAGAAATTCGTGTGTCAAACCTGAATTCGGATGTTTGGAAATCAGTCCGTTTTGACGATTTTTCATTTTCAAACCATGAGGAGTTAGGTCATGAAATTCTCCAGTATGTGACTTCAATATATTTAGTAGTGTCATGAATTTTTGTAGATTTTTCCTGGAGGTATTGGTGGGTAAATGAAGTGGTTACTTTCTGAGTGTTACAGCAGACATGTTTTCTGAGTAGTCCGAGTTGTGGTATTTTTCATGTGGGGTTAAACTAATTAATAAATTCTGGGAAAATTAGTGTGGGTTGTCAAGACATTGAGGTAGCTCTGGGAATGTTTGTGGATTTTATCTCTGAGTTCTAATATGGTTCATAAATTCGATCAAGTGTGGTCTGTTTAGGGTTAAAAGCTGATAAGAAGTTAATTAGGGCTAAATAAGGATTAATTGTGTAACTTAAGGGTGGAACTTATCATTATTCAAACTAAAATGGTTTAACTTGTTAAAACATGTAACTTTATGATATTTATATTTCATACCCTAATCTTACGATAGTTTCACTATAATCCCTAAACTATTTATAATTACTTAATAAACCCTAACTATAAGAATGTGATTAATAACAAGTATTTAAAATCCGTTATGAAATTAAATGAGCTAATAAGTATATTATGAATCCTAATCTATGTAGATTCGTTGAAGAGGTGTGACAGTGTTTCCTTGTGTCCATCCATTTGTTTGCTTCCATTTCATTCGCTAAGGTACAGATATTCTGCCCTTTTTAATAAGGTGCCTTCGTTCTCTTGATCTCTTGTTTTGATTCGTTTAGGATTCCCCAAACCATTGCTATGTACCCTTGTTTTGTGAACCTTAGATTTGAACCTTCGTTTTGAACCCTTGCCTTGATCTTTGACTTGAACCACTATGAACCTTGATATGAACCTTGCCATAAAACCTTGACTTGAACCCTAATATGCTTGATATTTTAATTGGATGAGAAAACCTTTTTATTTATTTATGAAAATGTTTTAAGAAAACCATTTTTAAAACTATCTTATTGAAAACTATTTTAAAGACTATTTTTATGAAAACCATTTTAAAAGATTATTTTATAGAAACTATTTTAAAAGGATTGTTTTCAGATGAACTTTTAGATTGAACCTTGACTTACTTATGGATATGACCTACTTGAACTAAAGCTTGAATTGAACCCATTGATATGTAAACACGAACTTGAAACTTGAACTTGACTTGTACACTTGGCCTTGACCTTGACCCACAGTTTGAGATTACGAGCCATACTAGGCATGAGGGTTTCATGTCCTTGTCATTGATGCACCAATGACTTGACTTTTGGGTAGGAAAGTGATGACCTATCCCGTCCCTGCCTTGACTTGATATGTGACTTGCACGAAGATGGAGACATTGTGGTAGCCTACAGGGGCGTATGGATGCATCCTAGATTTGTACTTGACTTGACTTGATTACTTGTATTGCTTAGTGACATGATGGGTGTGTGCGATACACGTCATTCACTCTTGGGAGCTAGCTACTCCACCCCTTGGAGGTATCCCCTCATATTGTACTTGGTACCGAGGTCACCCCTCTGTACACCTTGCTTGACTTGATATGATTTGTTCTGGGCTCGTAATGGATATCTGTTTATGTTAGCCTATGACTTGACACTGGACTTGACTTGATTCGACTTGGGCTGGTGGTGGGTTACGGTTTACTTACACCTACCTATTGTAAACATTTCTTGATAACCTTTTCATTTTCCTTCCTACTCATGTTACACCTTGTATTATTTCATTCACTTCACTATCCCTTTATTACTGCTTTGTTATCGTTATATTTGTTCACTGAGTTTTCGTAGCTCAGCCGCATTTCTTTTGCTGCGGCAGGTTTTAGTTGGAAGCTGGGTATGAGTGGAGAGTTACTTGGGATTTTAGAAGACCCTACTAGCTATGGAAGATTATTAGAAGAATTTATTCTTAGACTTAGAAATTATTGTATTGTAACCTTGTAGTTTCAGATTTTCCTTTGTAACCCTTGAATTCTATTGTATTATTAATGTCAAATGCTTGTGTTTGTTCTGATATGAAATCATAGTATTGTGACATCTCTACCCTTGTCGGGTTGGGGTGTTACAATTTATGGTATCAGAGACCAGGCTAACGACTTGTAATACATTACCCTGTCCTATGCATTTAGGACCATTAGGCTTCCACTGTAAGAACATAGGAGGACACCTTGAGGACTTGCTTTAGGATTTCTTGGTATGAACTTAAGTTTTGACCAGTAAGGAATGGGTAGACTATAAGGCATTGGTTTAAGTATTAGTGTTTCCGCATCACTCTGATTCGTGCCTTGCTATGACATTTTCTTTTGTTGACCTCTGAGACCGTAGAAGTACTAGGTGGATTAAGATAGGTTATTGTTGCGACTTGAGATAAAGTATGATCATCATGAAGGCATGTTTATGTGGTGCTGGTATTATGAACGTGATAATACTTACACCATATAACGTGCCCTCATTGTGGCCATAGGATATCTTGGGAAGTATCTAAGAAGTTTAGAATTTGATCCCCGATGGACTATCCGTAATTAGTGAGACTTTAGGTTCATCCTACCTGTTAGTATACTCTGCCCTTGTTCATTAGATGTCTGGACAAGTTTAGACTCTCGTTTTGCGTTCTGTTGATTTCAGTTATAAATCTTGAGCTCTTGTAGAACTCTCTACTGTTGATACAGTTAAATTGATTTGAAATCTTGTTCGCATTCCGTATGAGTTTCCGTTCTATTGCCTTTCCGTTTCCTTGCAAATTTCAAGGACGAAATTTTTTTTTAGAGGGGAAGAGTTGTAAAACCCTAAAATTTACATAATCCGAAATGACCAAAGTACCCCTCTAATTTTTTTTATATTTTAAAGAACATATAAATTATATAAAAGACATATTATTCGTACCTAATCTAAAATAATTAAATCATAGGCTACCAAATAACATTTAGTTAATAAAACTTTACATTATAATTTAATATCACAAAATAAATAATTATATAAATATTACAAAAAATTCGGCTAATAGAAAAAAAAATTAAAAAAAAAAAGAGGAAAAGATATGCATTGAAATTAAATGGTATCATAATCCCACTAAAATAGGTTATCCCTTAATTATCTATAACAAAAATTCCGTTCCCGAATACCGAACATTTTTTTTATTGAAAACCCTAACTCTCCATCACAAAAGATCGATTTGCTCTTTTCTCTTATCTCTTCTGTTCGATCCTCACAGCAGAAAAAAAAGGGATTCTTTGGTGCTTCTTTGGTGTTTGATCGTGGTGTTCTTCCTCTTTTGGATTTTGCTACAAGGGTAATTGTATCCTCCTTGTTCAATTCAATCTTATTTACTTGAATCTTGTTTCATTTCCTTGATGTTCTTGTTATTTTTCATACACATAAGATAATAGAACCACGCTACATAAAATCATAAATAACTCACATAAAATAACGATTATAAAAAACCCTATGTAATTGGCTTAATGTTATGGCCTTAATTCGAATTGTTGTGTACATGATTTAACCATATATGAGTCGACCTATGTTTGTTTTAAGTCACCCATAATCGTTTTGTATCAAGAGATAAGTCATTAGAATGGAAAACCTAAGTAGATTACATGAAATCATGAACTCAGTTTGCTGTCAGAATTTTAGGTCAAATTGATTGGGTCGGATTTTGATGATAGTGACGTATTTTTTTAGTGATTCTTGAGTCTAAAATTAAGTTCAAGGAAAGATCTTTCTGGGAAAATTAGCCTTGTAATTTTTAGAGGTCGGGAAGGCAACTTTTTGATTTTTAGAAATTCGTGTGTCAAACCTGAATTCGGATGTCTGGAAATCAGTCCGTTTTGACGATTTTTCATTTTCAAACCATGAGGATTTAGGTCATGAAATTCTCCAGTATGTGACTTCAATATGTTTAGTAGTGTCATGAATTTTTGTAGATTTTTCCTGGAGGTATTGGTGGGTAAATGAAGTGGTTACTTTCTGAGTGTTACAGCAGACATGTTTTCTGAGTTGTCCGAGTTGTGGTATTTTTCATGTGGGGTTAAACTAATTAATAAATTCTGGGAAAATTAGTGTGGGTTTTCAAGACATTGAGGTAGCTCTTGGAATTTTTGTGGATTTTATCTCTGAGTTCTAATATGGTTCATAAATTCGATCAAGTGTGGTCTGTTTAGGGTTAAAAGCTGATAAGAAGTTAATTAGGGCTAAATAAGGATTAATTGTGTAACTTAAGGGTGGAACTTATCATTATTCAAACTAAAATGGTTTAACTTGTTAAAACATGTAACTTTATGATATTTATATTTCATACCCTAATCTTACGATAGTTTCACTATAATCCCTAAACTATTTATAATTACTTAATAAACCCTAACTATAAGAATGTGATTAATAACAAGTATTTAAAATCCGTTATGAAATTAAATGAGCTAATAAGTATATTATGAATCCTAATCTATGTAGATTCGTTGAAGAGGTGTGACAGTGTTTCCTTGTGTCCATCCATTTGTTTGCTTCCATTTCATTCGCTAAGGTACAGATATTCTGCTCTTTTTAATAAGGTGCCTTCGTTCTCTTGATCTCTTGTTTTGATTCGTTTAGGATTCCCCAAACCATTGCTATGTACCCTTGTTTTGTGAACCTTAGATTTGAACCTTCGTTTTGAACCCTTGCCTTGATCTTTGACTTGAACCACTATGAACCTTGATATGAACCTTGCCATAAAACCTTGACTTGAACCCTAATATGCTTGATATTGTAATTGGATGAGAAAACCTTTTTATTTATTTATGAAAATGTTTTAAGAAGACCATTTTTAAAACTATCTTATTGAAAACTATTTTAAAGACTATTTTTATGAAAACCATTTTAAAAGATTATTTTATAGAAACTATTTTAAAAGGATTGTTTTCAGATGAACTTTTAGATTGAACCTTGACTTACTTATGGATATGACCTACTTGAACTAAAGCTTGAATTGAACCCATTGATATGTAAACACGAACTTGAAACTTGAACTTGACTTGTACACTTGGCCTTGACCTTGACCCACAGTTTGAGATTACGAGCCATACTAGGCATGAGGGTTTCATGTCCTTGTCATTGATGCACCAATGACTTGACTTTTGGGTAGGAAAGTGATGACCTATCCCGCCCCTGCCTTGACTTGATATGTGACTTGCACGTGGATGGAGACATTGTGGCAGCCTACAGGGGCGTATGGATGCATCCTAGATTTGTACTTGACTTGACTTGATTACTTGTATTGCTTAGTGACATGATGGGTGTGTGCGATACACGTCATTCACTCTTGGGAGCTAGCTACTCCACCCCTTGGAGGTATCCCCTCATATTGTACTTGGTACCGAGGTCACCCCTCTGTACACCTTGCTTGACTTGATATGATTTGTTCTGGGCTCGTAATGGATATCTGTTTATGTTACCCTATGACTTGACACTGGACTTGACTTGATTCGACTTGGGCTGGTGGTGGGTTACGGTTTACTTACACCTACCTATTGTAAACATTTCTTGATAACCTTTTCATTTTCCTTCCTACTCATGTTACACCTTGTATTATTTCATTCACTTCACTATCCCTTTATTACTGCTTTGTTATCGTTATATCTGTTCACTGAGTTTTCGTAGCTCAGCCGCATTTCTTTAGCTGCGGCAGGTTTTAGTTGGAAGCTGGGTATGAGTGGAGAGTTACTTGGGATTTTAGAAGACCCTACTAGCTACGGAAGATTATTAGAAGAATTTATTCTTAGACTTAGAAATTATTGTATTGTAACCTTGTAGTTTCAGATTTTCCTTTGTAACCCTTGAATTCTATTGTATTATTAATGTCAAATGCCAAATGCTTGTGTTTGTTCTGATATGAAATCATAGTATTGTGACATCTCTACCCTTGTCGGGTCGGGGTGTTACAAACACAACTAGAAACGAAAAGATCGGAAGCAAACTCCATTTTCAGCGAATCTACACGAATTTATGATCGTCTTATTAATAACTTATTTTAAGTCAGATTACTCATTTTAGTCGGCTTTCCATTTTTAGTAACTTTCCTTTTATAGCAACTTTCCAAAAATAGTAACTTTATAAAAATACTAAGTTTCCAAAGATAGTAAGTTTCCTCTTTTAGTAGTTTAACCATTCTAAGTAACTTTCTATTTTTAGCAGGTTTCTTGAATTAGTAAGTTTCCATAATTTAGGGTTACGATCGATAAGTAAAGTCAAAGGTTAATAATGACAATTTCATTGTTTGGAGTTTATTACGACAACTTATCATAGTTTAGGGTTTTAAAATGTCATTTTCCAAAGATTAAGGTTAAAATTGTAATTTAATTCCATAACGACCCATTAATTCTTAGTCAAGTTAGAGAACATCCTTGGACGTTTTATGTATTAGTTAAATTAGGACAAAACACGCTTATATATACTCACACGCTTTCGTACACAACAACACCCTTGTCGACCTACAAACAACACCGAACTACACTTCATTTTGTCTAGTCGAGACACAACCTCTATTAAAGAAAAATAATGAGGCACATACACCCTACTTGATTTTCCATAATTCACATGCAATTTAGCCCTACGTACTTGACACAAAAATCACGCACTAGCAAATTATATACACTAAATAATCATGCCCCATTTTCATTCTTGTGTTTTATGTTCAGATTTACATACACACTCACACGCATGTACTCTTTCCAAAACCCAAATACAACAATTCTCATGCACTCACACACCCATGACCCTACTACGTGACATACACATACATTCCTCATGTTAAATATTTATGTTATTACCATGTTCTATTCGCATGAGAGATAGTAGCATGCATCAGATTTCCATAGGCGCATATATCAGCTTATTGGACGCCCCAAAACAGAACTAAGGTTGACATATATGTAGGTTTCATGGTTTCGTTGCACGATCGACCCATATTGTTTATCAAGTTACCCTTTTAGATTGCGTTAGGTCGATATATATGTGGTAACATGTACATATCAATTGAAATATAACATCAAGCCGATTATATTAGGGTTTTCAAGATCGGTATTTTATGTAGTTTACTTATGATCTTATGGGTGACGATTATATACGATTAAGACATGCGATTCAAGCCGATCGAAAGACATAATATACGACTGAAAAGAAAACATATAAAGAGGAATTGAACAAGGTCGAAAGGGTTACCCTCGTAGCGTGCTTTCACGAGTAGGAAAGAAACAAGGATCGAATACAAATCAAGTCACCATCACTAAATAGTAGCAAGACTTTCGAACAGAAACAATAACCCACGTCCAAGCCCTATTGTGACAACTCGTAATTTCAGGCCATTTTTCCAAACCTCGACAATTTACTATTCATTTTTACTATTCATCGATCACTATTCACTTGTTACTATTCATCATTTTCGAGGTCAGTTTGAGATTTTGAGAAACTTTCAGAAAATTTTACTATTCACGAAACACTATTCATTCCCGGAGGGAAATCACTATTCATAATCATCATTCATCTTTTCGTAAACTAGGTTTACGGGTATTCAAATTCGCGTAACCAGTTTGGTTTAGCTGCGAAATTCATGCATCATCAGTAAGGACATGTCATATAGACTAGAGTAGTCTACATATCATCAGTAACATCATTATCATGTTAAGTCATGCACGGGTTCGTGTGTTTTTCATTTACGTATGTTCGTTTATTTGTTAAACGTTACCACTCAGTCATTACTAATAATATTATACCCAGATACTCCCGACTATGATCCTAAAATATTTTCATGCTAATTTTAATGATATAAAATTTATATTATTAATTTACCTGGTGTTTTGAAACCATTTGCTATATTTTCCGGAAAACGCTTATAACTCCGTCGGTTGGCGATATTTCATCACGATCATTATTTTGACACCCGATTCTTATCAGTAACATGATTTTATGATTTTTACAACTTCGTCATATTTTATTTCAACTCGTCACGATTTATTTTCAGTTAACCCGGTACACGATAACACCAAAAATATACACTAAAACACTAATACCTATCTTATTTACCTAATAAGCCAAAGTTTACATCTTATCTCCTTCCCATGTACACATGCCGCCCCCCCCCCCCCCCCCCCCCCCCCCCCCTCTCCTAGCCTTGCCTAATAAACCAAGGAGCATTAATTGCCTATATGTATACTTAAAGTGGTATTATTTTCATTAACACATTTCATATACAATTTCACTAGCTAAAACCAACACAAACACTCTCTTCCTCTCTATGCAACCCACGGCCACAAATCAAGAACAAGAGAAGATCCATTTTTTTTGAAGATCAAGTTATAATCTAGTCCCAAATACCTTCCTTGTTAGGGTTTTGCAATAAAAACTCCAAGGTTGTGATCATTTTCATCCAAACACTTCAATAATTCAAGTAAGCTCAAGAACATTATTTTTGATCATTTCCTACTTCATTTTGTTCATATCTTGTTGTATTTTCAAGTTATTTTGATAACTAGCCATGCAAAATTTATGTTATACATACCACTTCATTTATTTTTTTTTAAAAACTATCCCAAACATCAGATCTGTACGTTTCATTAACAACCTCGCGAAGCCCATCATTTTTGGTGATGTTTAGGACCCATGACACCCTAAGAAGGTGTATGGTAGGTTTAGAGTATTTGTGGAGTTGATTTGTAGTAGTTTGATCAAGTCTTGAACCGAGAAAATGAGTTTTTAACAAATACATAAGCCTACTGTCCGAAAACACAAGATCTGGAAAAATCAGTAAACATGGCGTTATTTTGGCCTTCATATTTAGAAAATACTTTCAAAAACGAAAACGTGGGCTTTGGAATGAGTTAAAACCGACTTATAACGAAGGAGATATGATTTTTACAAGTTAGGCGATGAAAAACTATTTTCTGAAAATAAGCTTGCTGTTTGCCGAACTTCAAGGGACAAAACGAGGAGTTAGCCGTGGTCTAGATGAGCCGAGCCACTGAAAACATGTTATTTCATATTATGACGAACCCGTGGACATAAAGAACATTGAAAACGGACTTATAACGACCAAGATATACACGTTTGAAAACCCGACGAAACTTATTTAATTTTGACAGCTTCTAATAGCAAAATATATTACAAGTGTAAAACAGTTTTTCTTTCAAGTCACCATGTTGCGAGCTATTTTCCCGTTGATCGAGTCAGTTTTGAGAAATTTTCATCAGTAACTAAAATGAAGTACACCTGGCCTATTTTCCAAATCAATCAACCGTTTGTCGATCGGACTTATAACGAGAAAGATATGATTTTTCTAGTTTCCCAGAAAAACAGCCATTTTGTGAAATTAAAGTCTAGGTGTAAAGACTAGAAATTTGCAAGTCGCCAAGTTGATGACCGATTATCTATATGATCGAGACGCGTATGATCAAAAGTCAAAAGAGACGGCTGTGAGATTATGTTACAAGGTTTTCAAAAACGTCGAGTTTTACCGCTAATACTTAACGTACAATATTTCACGACTAGTCTTACGAGGCCATTTGGGCATATTTTCACAAAGTATGAAAAGTGGTATTTTGCGAGAAAAACATTATATTTGACCTTAAAACACCAAACGAGGATCGTGGAGTACCATTTCAACATAATTACACGAAATGTAGTTTATGACTTAACGAGACGTCAAAAATGTATTTTTCGACGATAAACATTATTTTCAAAAGTAACGAGTGGTATCGTTAACATACGTATTTGCATGTGTAGCATCATTTCATTGCTTACAATAGATCATATCATTCATGTTAGGTCGCGGTTAGAGACCGAGCCTCATTTCAGCATATTCATATCTGTCATTGTTGCTATCGCATCAGGTGAGTTCCATAGCCCCTACCTTTATACGTTTTGGATTACGTTTTGGGGGAGAATACATGCTCAATTATTTTTTTCACAAGCACTTTAATCTTCTAAGGATTAACGTGAGTTTTCATAGCCCCGTTTTTCAAGTTATTACATCATTTCAAATTTCTCGGGGGAGAATACATTGCAACATTTTTCATACGGACCAAAGTATCAATTCATTACATTGCTTAAGTTACCACATTTGCCAAGATTAAAGTCCCCTATTATCATGAACCGTTAATTGTGAGCAAGCGAGGGTGTGTGAATAGATCTATTGAGGGTGACTCCTCCGTTCGGGTTGGTAGCACCAACTAGTCATACGAACGCATTACATTTGATCCATATCAGGGTGTTTGGCAAAGCACTCAGTTGGGGCATTTCATTCAGTCTAGCTTCGGGGTCATGAGCTTAAGAGATATTGTATCATTTTTATGTGGCAGTTTGTCATACACTTTATACTTGTGGTTTCCGTATAACATTTCAGTAACATAAACCAAATCATATTTGGCAATGGGTTGTAAACACACAGGTTGCAAGTCTTGTTATGGGCGGGACTTGGAACTGGGTGGATTTACAATGCCTTTGCTGGGAAATCTTCATTCAAAGGCTATACATTTTGCACTAAACTCTATGAACTCACCAACCTCGTGTTGACACTTTTAGCATGTATTTTCAGGTATAAAGCAATAGCACGCTACTGAAGGCTCTTCGCAGGGCATGGCATGGTTATAGGAGACTCTGATAAACAAAAGGGGACCGTTTTAATTATTTTAAAGGGCCTATTTCCGCACTATTTTTAACAATGTAAATTCAACATTTTTGTTAAACAATTTCATTCTAAATGATGGAGGTGAAAACCGTTCTTTGCACTTGTGTTGTGATACCAATTGAGTTGCACCCCAGCGACACGTAAGCTTCCGCTGGACCCGATTTTGGGGGTGTGACAGATTGGTATCAGAGCCTTGGCTATAGAGAACTGGGTGATTTTAAAACCTAGACTATAGCTACATTTACAAAAACTTAACCCTATGACCGCCACGTGCCTGCCTGCCAAGCTGATGCCTCAATTGTGGTTTGTTGCTGACATATTTAATGAGATTTGTGTCTTATTATCAAATCATTTATACCCACTTAATATAGTTGATTACTATAGATGTCTTTCATATAGGCATGCACACATATCGTATACGTTTCAGCGTTACGCCTTTTCCTTGCATAGTTTCATCATTCGACCACGAGTTTGGTCCTTTGCCTTAGCCTATCAGAACATCCCCTAAATGTGAAGGACATGGTATTAGTATAACTGAGCTGATTATTCTAAAATTCATTGAACCTCGGTAGAATATAGACTGGTCATCTATATTCGACCCGGGACAGTGGGACATAGGCTGACCACCTATGCCCGACTCAGAGATGAATTTTGCAATACTGAGACTAGTTATAATAGAATTATGTCCGGTTTGCATTCCTACTCGATTTCTAAAGGTTTCAAAACTTCTTGTGTGTGTACACAATCGTTGCAAGAACATCCACACCTGCATCACCTTATGAACCGCCGTCTAGAAGCACGTCAGCTAACCATAACCCAACCTCAAGCCGTTGAGAGTCAGATCATTGGGAATGACAATCATTTCACCTTTACCATCACGAATCCTCGAGACTCAAGTTGAGGCACTCAAGGAAGAAAACCGACAGAATGATAAAACCCTATGGTATGCCAAAGAATGCAAATGGGTTAGTAACGAGGTCAGACAGAGTATTGTGCTTCAAGGATAGAAACTGGATATCTCTCTATGGTGAAATACGAGAGTTGATTATGCGCGAGTCGCACAAGTCGGAGTACTTCATTCATCCAAGTTCTGATAAGATGTATCAGGATCTCAAGAAACTTTATTGGTGGCCGAATGTGAAAGCAGACATAGCTTTGTATGTTAGCAAATGCCTTACTTACGCTAAAGTAAAAGCCGAGTACCAGAAACCATTAGGATTACTTCAGCAACCAGAAATTCCTCAGTGGAAATGAGGACGCATTACAATAGATATTTTCATTAAACTTCCAAAGACATCAGGCAGTTTCGAAGCTATTTGGGTGATCATCGATCGTCCTACCAAATCAGACCATTCCATTCCAATCGGAGAGACTTATACTATGGAACAGCTTACCAGACTTTACGTCAAGGAAATAGTTTCAAGGCACGGTGAACCAATTTCCATCATTTCAGACAGAGATAGTCGCTTTACCTCAAACTTCTAACAATCCCTTTAAGCTATCCGTACCCAATCAGATGTATGCACGATCTACCATCCTCAGACCAACGAACATTGAAGAGAACTATCCAATCCCTATAGGACGTGCTCAGCACCAAAGAATTAACCTTAAATTGTTTGGAGTAAACCTTTGACATTGACAGATTTCACCTTCAACAATAGCCATCACACCAATACAAAGACTGCACCCTTTAAGACACCCTATGATGGAAGTACCAATTACCTATTGACAACCAAAAATCGGGAAGTCCAATTCACTAGTCTAGAACCCAATTGTGAAACAACAAAGGAAATTGTACAAGTCAAGAATCGGTTACACGCAACAAGAGAACAATAGAAAAGTTAGGTCAATTCAGGATGCAAAATCATTGGGATTAGGTATCCCTAAGCAGCAAATCATTAGAATTCTAACTGTGGAACGAGTTATGTTGAAAACCTTGCCTTGGAAAAGCATGATACAATTGTGGGAACACGGGAAAGTGAACCCTAGGTACCTTGGACCATTAAAGACTGTAACTGTAATCGGCCGACTGACATACAGACTGGAGCTTCCGTCAGAGCTCAGCAGCATACACAACACCTATCATGTTTCAAACCGCAAGAAGTGTCTTTCAGACAAATCGCTCTTAATCCCATTGGAAAAATTCAGCTCGACGATAAGCTCAATTTCGTGGAGGAAACAACAGAAATCATAGACCATGAGGTCAAACAGTTGAAGCAGAGTCAAATTCCTATCGTTAAGGTTCGCTAGAATTCTCGCAGAGGTCCTAAGTTTACTTGGGAGCGGGAAGACCAGATGCGGCTCAAATATCTACATTTTTCACCGAATCCACCCCGGAGACCAACACTAACTGAATTCAGGGACTGAATTCCCGTAACGGGTGGAGACTGTGACAACTCGTAATTTCAGGCCATTTTTCCAAACCTCGACAATTTACTATTCACGAGTTACTATTCATTTTTACTATTCATCGATCACTATTCACTTGTTACTATTCATCATTTTCGAGGTCAGTTTGAGATTTTGAGAAACTTTCAGAAATTTTTACTATTCACGAAACACTATTCATTCCCGGAGGGAAATCACTATTCATAATCATCATTCATCTTTTCGTAAACTAGGTTTACGGGTATTCAAATTCGCATAACCAGTTTGGTTTAGCTGCGAAATTCATGCATCATCAGTAAGGACATGTCATATAGACTAGAGTAGTCTACATATCATCAGTAACATCATTATCATGTTAAGTCATGCACGGGTTCGTGTGTTTTTCATTTACGTATGTTCGTTTATTTGTTAAACGTTACCACTCAGTCATTACTAATAATATTATACCCAGATACTCCCGACTATGATCCTAAAATATTTTCATGCTAATTTTAATGATATAAAATTTATATTATTAATTTACCTGGTGTTTTGAAACCATTTGCTATATTTTTCGGAAAACGCTTATAACTCCGTCGGTTGGCGATATTTCATCACGATCATTATTTTGACACCCGATTCTTATCAGTAACATGATTTTATGATTTTTACAACTTCGTCATATTTTATTTCAACTCGTCACGATTTATTTTCAGTTAACCCGGTACATGATAACACCAAAAATATACACTAAAACACTAATACCTATCTTATTTACCTAATAAGCCAAAGTTTACATCTTATCTCCTTCCCATGTACACATGCCGCCCCCCCCCCCCCCCCCCCCCCCCCCCTCTCCTAGCCTTGCCTAATAAACCAAGGAGCATTAATTGCCTATATGTATACTTAAAGTGGTATTATTTTCATTAACACATTTCATATACAATTTCACTAGCTAAAACCAACACAAACACTCTCTTCCTCTCTATGCAACCCACGGCCACAAATCAAGAACAAGAGAAGATCCATTTTTTTTTGAAGATCAAGTTATAATCTAGTCCCAAATACCTTCCTTGTTAGGGTTTTGCAATAAAAACTCCAAGGTTGTGATCATTTTCATCCAAACACTTCAATAATTCAAGTAAGCTCAAGAACATTATTTTTGATCATTTCCTACTTCATTTTGTTCATATCTTGTTGTATTTTCAAGTTATTTTGATAACTAGCCATGCAAAATTTATGTTATACATACCACTTCATTTATTTTTTTTAAAAACTATCCCAAACATCAGATCTGTACGTTTCATTAACAACCTCGCGAAGCCCATCATTTTTGGTGATGTTTAGGACCCATGACACCCTAAGAAGGTGTATGGTAGGTTTAGAGTATTTGTGGAGTTGATTTGTAGTAGTTTGATCAAGTCTTGAACCGAGAAAATGAGTTTTTAACAAATACATAAGCCTACTGTCCGAAAACACAAGATCTGGAAAAATCAGTAAACATGGCGTTATTTTGGCCTTCATATTTAGAAAATACTTTCAAAAACGAAAACGTGGGCTTTGGAATGAGTTAAAACCGACTTATAACGAAGGAGATATGATTTTTACAAGTTAGGCGATGAAAAACTATTTTCTGAAAATAAGCTTGCTGTTTGCCGAACTTCAAGGGACAAAACGAGGCGTTAGCCGTGGTCTAGATGAGCCGAGCCACTGAAAACATGTTATTTCATATTATGACGAACCCGTGGACATAAAGAACATTGAAAACGGACTTATAACGACCAAGATATACACGTTTGAAAACCCGACGAAACTTATTTAATTTTGACAGCTTCTAATAGCAAAATATATTACAAGTGTAAAACAGTTTTTCTTTCAAGTCACCATGTTGCGAGCTATTTTCCCGTTGATCGAGTCAGTTTTGAGAAATTTTCATCAGTAACTAAAATGAAGTACACCTGGCCTATTTTCCAAATCAATCAACCGTTCGTCGATCGGACTTATAACGAGAAAGATATGATTTTTCTAGTTTCTCAGAAAAACAGCCATTTTGTGAAATTAAAGTCTAGGTGTAAAGACTAGAAATTTGCAAGTCGCCAAGTTGATGACCGATTATCTATATGATCGAGACGCGTATGATCAAAAGTCAAAAGAGACGGCTGTGAGATTATGTTACAAGGTTTTCAAAAACGTCGAGTTTTACCGCTAATACTTAACGTACAATATTTCACGACTAGTCTTACGAGGCCATTTGGGCATATTTTCACAAAGTATGAAAAGTGGTATTTTGCGAGAAAAACATTATATTTGACCTTAAAACACCAAACGAGGATCGTGGAGTACCATTTCAACATAATTACACTAAATGTAGTTTATGACTTAACGAGACGTCAAAAATGTATTTTTCGACGATAAACATTATTTTCAAAAGTAACGAGTGGTATCGTTAACATACGTATTTGCATGTGTAGCATCATTTCATTGCTTACAATAGATCATATCATTCATGTTAGGTCGCGGTTAGAGACCGAGCCTCATTTCAGCATATTCATATCTGTCATTGTTGCTATCGCATCAGGTGAGTTCCATAGCCCCTACCTTTATACGTTTTGGATTACGTTTTGGGGGAGAATACATGCTCAATTATTTTTTCACAAGCACTTTAATCTTCTAAGGATTAACGTGAGTTTTCATAGCCCCGTTTTTCAAGTTATTACATCATTTCAAATTTCTCGGGGGAGAATACATTGCAACATTTTTCATACGGACCAAAGTATCAATTCATTACATTGCTTAAGTTACCACATTTGCCAAGATTAAAGTCCCCTATTATCATGAACCGTTAATTGTGAGCAAGCGAGGGTGTGTGAATAGATCTATTGAGGGTGACTCCTCCGTTCGGGTTGGTAGCACCAACTAGTCATACGAACGCATTACATTTGATCCATATCAGGGTATTTGGCAAAGCACTCAGTTGGGGCATTTCATTCAGTCTAGCTTCGGGGTCATGAGCTTAAGAGATATTGTATCATTTTTATGTGGCAGTTTGTCATGCACTTTATACTTGTGGTTTCCGTATAACATTTCAGTAACATAAACCAAATCATATTTGGCAATGGGTTGTAAACACACAGGTTGCAAGTCTTGTTATGGGCGGGACTTGGAACTGGGTGGATTTACAATGCCTTTGCTGGGAAATCTTCATTCAAAGGCTATACATTTTGCACTAAACTCTATGAACTCACCAACCTCGTGTTGACACTTTTAGCATGTATTTTCAGGTATAAAGCAATAGCACGCTACTGAAGGCTCTTCGCAGGGCATGGCATGGTTATAGGAGACTCTGATAAACAAAAGGGGACCGTTTTAATTATTTTAAAGGGCCTATTTCCGCACTATTTTTAACAATGTAAATTCAACATTTTTGTTAAACAATTTCATTCTAAATGATGGAGGTGAAAACCGTTCTTTGCACTTGTGTTGTGATACCAATTGAGTTGCACCCCAGCGACACGTAAGCTTCCGCTGGACCCGATTTTGGGGGTGTGACAGATTGGTATCAGAGCCTTGGCTATAGAGAACTGGGTGATTTTAAAACCTAGACTATAGCTACATTTACAAAAACTTAACCCTATGACCGCCACGTGCCTGCCTGCCAAGCTGATGCCTCAATTGTGGTTTGTTGCTGACATATTTAATGAGATTTGTGTCTTATTATCAAATCATTTATACCCACTTATTATAGTTGATTACTATAGATGTCTTTCATATAGGCATGCACACATATCGTATACGTTTCAGCGTTACGCCTTTTCCTTGCATAGTTTCATCATTCGACCACGAGTTTGGTCCTTTGCCTTAGCCTATCAGAACATCCCCTAAATGTGAAGGACATGGTATTAGTATAACTGAGCTGATTATTCTAAAATTCATTGAACCTCGGTAGAATATAGACTGGTCATCTATATTCGACCCGGGACAGTGGGACATAGGCTGACCACCTATGCCCGACTCAGAGATGAATTTTGCAATACTGAGACTAGTTATAATAGAATTATGTCCGGTTTGCATTCCTACTCGATTTCTAAAGGTTTCAAAACTTCTTGTGTGTGTACACAATCGTTGCAAGAACATCCACACCTGCATCACCTTATGAACCGCCGTCTAGAAGCACGTCAGCTAACCATAACCCAACCTCAAGCCGTTGAGAGTCAGATCATTGGGAATGACAATCATTTCACCTTTACCATCATGAATCCTCGAGACTCAAGTTGAGGCACTCAAGGAAGAAAACCGACAGAATGATAAAACCCTATGGTATGCCAAAGAATGCAAATGGGTTAGTAACGAGGTCAGACAGAGTATTGTGCTTCAAGGATAGAAACTGGATATCTCTCTATGGTGAAATACGAGAGTTGATTATGCACGAGTCGCACAAGTCGGAGTACTTCATTCATCCAAGTTCTGATAAGATGTATCAGGATCTCAAGAAACTTTATTGGTGGCCGAATGTGAAAGCAGACATAGCTTTGTATGTTAGCAAATGCCTTACTTACGCTAAAGTAAAAGCCGAGTACCAGAAACCATTAGGATTACTTCAGCAACCAGAAATTCCTCAGTGGAAATGAGGACGCATTACAATAGATATTTTCATTAAACTTCCAAAGACATCAGGCAGTTTCGAAGCTATTTGGGTGATCATCGATCGTCCTACCAAATCAGACCATTCCATTCCAATCGGAGAGACTTATACTATGGAACAGCTTACCAGACTTTACGTCAAGGAAATAGTTTCAAGGCACGGTGAACCAATTTCCATCATTTCCGACAGAGATAGTCGCTTTACCTCAAACTTCTAACAATCCCTTTAAGCTATCCGTACCCAATCAGATGTATGCACGATCTACCATCCTCAGACCAACGAACATTGAAGAGAACTATCCAATCCCTATAGGACGTGCTCAGCACCAAAGAATTAACCTTAAATTGTTTGGAGTAAACCTTTGACATTGACAGATTTCACCTTCAACAATAGCCATCACACCAATACAAAGACTGCACCCTTTAAGACACCCTATGATGGAAGTACCAATTACCTATTGACAACCAAAAATCGGGAAGTCCAATTCACTAGTCTAGAACCCAATTGTGAAACAACAAAGGAAATTGTACAAGTCAAGAATCGGTTACACGCAACAAGAGAACAATAGAAAAGTTAGGTCAATTCAGGATGCAAAATCATTGGGATTAGGTATCCCTAAGCAGCAAATCATTAGAATTCTAACTGTGGAACGAGTTATGTTGAAAACCTTGCCTTGGAAAAGCATGATACAATTGTGGGAACACGGGAAAGTGAACCCTAGTTACCTTGGACCATTAAAGACTGTAACTGTAATCGGCCGACTGACATACAGACTGGAGCTTCCGTCAGAGCTCAGCAGCATACACAACACCTATCATGTTTCAAACCGCAAGAAGTGTCTTTCAGACAAATCGCTCTTAATCTCATTGGAAAAATTCAGCTCGACGATAAGCTCAATTTCGTGGAGGAAACAACAGAAATCATAGACCATGAGGTCAAACAGTTGAAGCAGAGTCAAATTCCTATCGTTAAGGTTCGCTAGAATTCTCGCAGAGGTCCTAAGTTTACTTGGGAGCGGGAAGACCAGATGCGGCTCAAATATCTACATTTTTCACCGAATCCACCCCGGAGACCAACACTAACTGAATTCGGGGACTGAATTCCCGTAACGGGTGGAGACTGTGACAACTCGTAATTTCAGGCCATTTTTCCAAACCTCGACAATTTACTATTCATGAGTTACTATTCATTTTTACTATTCATCGATCACTATTCACTGTTACTATTCATCATTTTCGAGGTCAGTCTGAGATTTTGAGAAACTTTCAGAAAATTTTACTATTCACGAAACACTATTCATTCCCGGAGGGAAATCACTATTCATAATCATCATTCATCTTTTCGTAAACTAGGTTTACGGGTATTCAAATTCGCGTAACCAGTTTGGTTTAGCTGCGAAATTCATGCATCATCAGTAAGGACATGTCATATAGACTAGAGTAGTCTACATATCATCAGTAACATCATTATCATGTTAAGTCATGCACGGGTTCGTGTGTTTTTCATTTACGTATGTTCGTTTATTTGTTAAACGTTACCACTCAGTCATTACTAATAATATTATACCCAGATACTCCCGACTATGATCCTAAAATATTTTCATGCTAATTTTAATGATATAAAATTTATATTATTAATTTACCTGGTGTTTTGAAACCATTTGCTATATTTTCCGGAAAACGCTTATAACTCCGTCGGTTGGCGATATTTCATCACGATCATTATTTTGACACCCGATTCTTATCAGTAACATGATTTTATGATTTTTACAACTTCGTCATATTTTATTTCAACTCGTCACGATTTATTTTCAGTTAACCCGGTACACGATAACACCAAAAATATACACTAAAACACTAATACCTATCTTATTTACCTAATAAGCCAAAGTTTACATCTTATCTCCTTCCCATGTACACATGGCCGCCCCCCCCCCCCCCCCCCCCCCTCTCCTAGCCTTGCCTAATAAACCAAGGAGCATTAATTGCCTATATGTATACTTAAAGTGGTATTATTTTCATTAACACATTTCATATACAATTTCACTAGCTAAAACCAACACAAACACTCTCTTCCTCTCTATGCAACCCACGGCCACAAATCAAGAACAAGAGAAGATCCATTTTTTTTTGAAGATCAAGTTATAATCTAGTCCCAAATACCTTCCTTGTTAGGGTTTTGCAATAAAAACTCCAAGGTTGTGATCATTTTCATCCAAACACTTCAATAATTCAAGTAAGCTCAAGAACATTATTTTTGATCATTTCCTACTTCATTTTGTTCATATCTTGTTGTATTTTCAAGTTATTTTGATAACTAGCCATGCAAAATTTATGTTATACATACCACTTCATTTTTTTATTTTTTTTTAAACTATCCCAAACATCAGATCTGTACGTTTCATTAACAACCTCGCGAAGCCCATCATTTTTGGTGATGTTTAGGACCCATGACACCCTAATAAGGTGTATGGTAGGTTTAGAGTATTTGTGGAGTTGATTTGTAGTAGTTTGATCAAGTCTTGAACCGAGAAAATGAGTTTTTAACAAATACATAAGCCTACTGTCCGAAAACACAAGATCTGGAAAAATCAGTAAACATGGCGTTATTTTGGCCTTCATATTTAGAAAATACTTTCAAAAACGAAAACGTGGGCTTTGGAATGAGTTAAAACCGACTTATAACGAAGGAGATATGATTTTTACAAGTTAGGCGATGAAAAACTATTTTCTGAAAATAAGCTTGCTGTTTGCCGAACTTCAAGGGACAAAACGAGGCGTTAGCCGTGGTCTAGATGAGCCGAGCCACTGAAAACATGTTATTTCATATTATGACGAACCCGTGGACATAAAGAACATTGAAAACGGACTTATAACGACCAAGATATACACGTTTGAAAACCCGACGAAACTTATTTAATTTTGACAGCTTCTAATAGCAAAATATATTACAAGTGTAAAACAGTTTTTCTTTCAAGTCACCATGTTGCGAGCTATTTTCCCGTTGATCGAGTCAGTTTTGAGAAATTTTCATCAGTAACTAAAATGAAGTACACCTGGCCTATTTTCCAAATCAATCAACCGTTCGTCGATCGGACTTATAACGAGAAAGATATGATTTTTCTAGTTTCCCAGAAAAACAGCCATTTTGTGAAATTAAAGTCTAGGTGTAAAGACTAGAAATTTGCAAGTCGCCAAGTTGATGACCGATTATCTATATGATCGAGACGCGTATGATCAAAAGTCAAAAGAGACGGCTGTGAGATTATGTTACAAGGTTTTCAAAAACGTCGAGTTTTACCGCTAATACTTAACGTACAATATTTCACGACTAGTCTTACGAGGCCATTTGGGCATATTTTCACAAAGTATGAAAAGTGGTATTTTGCGAGAAAAACATTATATTTGACCTTAAAACACCAAACGAGGATCGTGGAGTACCATTTCAACATAATTACACGAAATGTAGTTTATGACTTAACGAGACGTCAAAAATGTATTTTTCGACGATAAACATTATTTTCAAAAGTAACGAGTGGTATCGTTAACATACGTATTTGCATGTGTAGCATCATTTCATTGCTTACAATAGATCATATCATTCATGTTAGGTCGCGGTTAGAGACCGAGCCTCATTTCAGCATATTCATATCTGTCATTGTTGCTAACGCATCAGGTGAGTTCCATAGCCCCTACCTTTATACGTTTTGGATTACGTTTTGGGGGAGAATACATGCTCAATTATTTTTTCACAAGCACTTTAATCTTCTAAGGATTAACGTGAGTTTTCATAGCCCCGTTTTTCAAGTTATTACATCATTTCAAATTTCTCGGGGGAGAATACATTGCAACATTTTTCATACGGACCAAAGTATCAATTCATTACATTGCTTAAGTTACCACATTTGCCAAGATTAAAGTCCCCTATTATCATGAACCGTTAATTGTGAGCAAGCGAGGGTGTGTGAATAGATCTATTGAGGGTGACTCCTCCGTTCGGGTTGGTAGCACCAACTAGTCATACGAACGCATTACATTTGATCCATATCAGGGTGTTTGGCAAAGCACTCAGTTGGGGCATTTCATTCAGTCTAGCTTCGGGGTCATGAGCTTAAGAGATATTGTATCATTTTTATGTGGCAGTTTGTCATGCACTTTATACTTGTGGTTTCCGTATAACATTTCAGTAACATAAACCAAATCATATTTGGCAATGGGTTGTAAACACACAGGTTGCAAGTCTTGTTATGGGCGGGACTTGGAACTGGGTGGATTTACAATGCCTTTGCTGGGAAATCTTCATTCAAAGGCTATACATTTTGCACTAAACTCTATGAACTCACCAACCTCGTGTTGACACTTTTAGCATGTATTTTTAGGTATAAAGCAATAGCACGCTACTGAAGGCTCTTCGCAGGGCATGACAAGGTTATAGGAGACTCTGATAAACAAAAGGGGACCGTTTTAATTATTTTAAAGGGCCTATTTCCGCACTATTTTTAACAATGTAAATTCAACATTTTTGTTAAACAATTTCATTCTAAATGATGGAGGTGAAAACCGTTCTTTGCACTTGTGTTGTGATACCAATTAAGTTGCACCCCAGCGACACGTAAGCTTCCGCTGGACCCGATTTTGGGGGTGTGACACCTATGTCGAACAGTAAAGACCCACGATCAGACCAATGATCCACACCTTGTACGAGCAGAAAACAATAACCCACAAATGAGACCCTTTTTGAATGGAATCACCACGCCAAGTCGCCAAGAGGAAACCCACAATCGAATACTCTCCCTTGCCCCTTTTGGTTTCGGAACAGAATGGAACAAAATAGGAAAAAAAAAATTCCCAGTCGCCGGTTTGTTAGAAGTTTTTTTTAGGGTTTTGTGTTTTAGAAGGTTTTGTGATAATGAGGAGAAAAATGTGCATGATATACGGTTTAGATAAAACCGTGTAAATGGGTTCTTTATTTTTGATAAGTTGCTTAATTAGTGGGCTTGATTTTGGGGCCAACTTAAATGTTAGTATCTTCTTTATTTTGTTTAAATGATACAAGAATTTGATTTGGTCATTTTATTTAGGCGTGGGATTATATATGGAACAATGTGTACATTTTATTCATAATGTAAAGTTTTTATTAACTTAACTTGTTGGATAATTTAGGTTAAGTACCAATGGTGTTACTTACATAATTTTACAAGTTCTTGAAAGTTCAAATTTTGAGGGTATTTTGGTCATTTCAGATTGTGGTAAATTCGGGGTTTTACATCAAGCAACTCTATTGGTGGCCAAACATGAAGGCCGACATCGCCGAGTATGTCAGGAAATGCTTGACCTGCTCAAGAGTAAAGGCGGAATGTCAAAAGCCGTTAAGATTGCTAGTACACCCCGAACTTCCATTATGGAAATGGGAACGAGTTACTATGGATTTTATCACCAAATTACCAAGGACCTCAACCGGATTAGACACCATCTGGGTCATCATTGATCGTCTCACCAAGTCTGCTCATTTCCTACCGATCGGGGAAACTGACGAGATGAGTACTCTCGCACAGTTGTATTTGAAGGAAATAGTGTCCCGACATGGAGTGCCAATCTCCATTATCTCAGATAGAGATAGCTGATTCACATCTAGGTTTTGGCAGACTCTACAGAAAGCCCTAGGTACCCGCTTATATATGAGCACTGCATATCACCCTCAGACTGATGGGCAAAGCGAAAGGACAATTCAAACCCTAGAATACATGCTTCAGGCATGTGTAATTGACTTCGAAAAAGGTTGGGAAAAACACTTGCCGTTAACAGAATTCTCCTACAACAACAGTTATCACGCCAGTATCAATGCGGCGCCGTTTGAAGCACTTTATGGCCGAAAGTGCAGATTACCTATTTTTTGGACTAAAGTGGGAGATGTACAACTTACTGGACCTAAACTTATTCACGAAATGACTGAAAAGATATTCAAAATCAGGCAACGACTGCAAGCTGCGAGAGACAGAGAAAAGAGTTATGTCGATGTGAGGCGAAAACCGATGGAATTCCAGGTTGGAGATAAAGTTATGTTAAAAGTATCCCCCTAGAAAGGAACGGTACGCTTTGAAAAGCGTGGAAAGTTAAACCCTAAGTACATTGGACCATTCAAAATCCTGGAAAGGATTAGTCCAGTGGCATATAAACTTGAGCTCCCAGAGGAACTCAGTAGAGTGCACAATACATTTCACGTATCAAACTTAAAGAAATGCCTATCAGATGAGTCTCTTTTCATCCTACAGAAATAGATCTGACTTGACGACAAACTCATCTTTACAGAAAAACCGGTGGAAATTATGGAAAGGGAGCTAAAACAATTAAAGCAAACCCGTATCCCCATTGTCAAGGTTTGATGGAACTCTAAACGAGGACCAGAATATACTTGGGAGCGTGAAGACCAAATTCGCGCCAAGTACCCACACTTATTTCCCTAGACAACCCTGACAACTACTTTAGACTTAAATTCTGGGATGGAATTCTATTTGAAAGGTAGGTATTGTAGCATCCCGTAAAATTTCTCAGTCATTTGTAAATGTTAATCAAGAAGTAATCTATCATTACAGTTCACCTAACCATTTTTACATGCAAAATTTATTTATTTTTTGTTTCTATTATGCTACAATGAATCCGAACGTTGTTACGTGATTCACATTACTTTGGAATGAGCTCACACACGTGCCACAATATTCCAAATCGCGAACAAATCCAAACCGGATCTTTGTTATTTATCATTAAGCCCAACAGGCTAAAACCAAGCCCATTAATCCTTATTCTTTTAGTTCTAACCGGTTCAACATGCCATCACTTGGCCTCGATTTCTTGAGTTTTTCATACACAAGTCGTGCCACAAAATACATGACTCAATTCACCTTATAAGAAGGATTCAGGAATGACAAAACATATAAATTGTTACGATTGTTTGATAGGAAAACAAACCCCAAAGCTGAGCTAGGTTCGACCATTGTGCAAACATACTTAAGTGTTAACCAAAATCATTAAAACTTATATTTTCCTAGACAACACCTCGTTGCTTAGTCAAGAGGTTTTCATAAACCTCACAATATGTTTCTTAAATAAATTAGTCACGTATATAGTCGATTAGACACATAGAATGTCGAGCAACCCACTTTCCCTTCTTTGTTTCACCAAAACCGAATCACTCACACTTGCAACTTTCCTAAACTTGTTTCAAATTCACTCAAGTACTCTAGGCCTAGCTGTGGATTCCCAATCTCCTTATCCTAATCTCTTTAACATCCCATCGAGCCATGTTGTGCTTAGAATAAAGAGTTATAACTAGTCCCATACAACCATTCATACGTACACTCTCAAACAATCACTAGCAAATATACTCCAAGTATTCTCTCTACTGTGGTGCATACGAGAAACAAAGGCCAGCATTCCAAGAGTTTATTCCATCTTCCAAGTCGCTAGACATTGATCTTGACACGTTATTGGGTGCTTAGACGAGCTACGTTGTTACCCTCTTGATCCCTAGTCCATATTTGGTGTCCTCCCCACCCTTTGTTGGTGTACTAAGTCACTCATCCATGTTTCCATACGTATACATATCTACTCATACTACTTTTCACATTTAAAATTCCATTGTACCCTTCCTAGCTTTCACCATATATTTTGTACTCTCGTTAATCATTTTCATTTATAATATGGCATCCTCATTCCTTGTGTGGCCATGCATGAAGTAGTATAACCATTAAGGACTTATATCAACATTTACTAAGTTTTTGAGACTTGTTTATAACCATGTTACCATCGTACCATAATTATACTATATAACCAAAACTGGACCACTTGATGAGGTCGCTTAGAAAACAGGCCGTACAATCTTTTTGGACATGTACCATATCGGGCTAACGACCCAGCCCACTTCTCCATAAGCTAAACAAATAAGCTGTGCTAATAAGCTACCTAGATAAGCTTACGTATTATCTTTTCGAACCCATAAGCTGAGAGCTCTTGAAACGTTTTCTTAAACATTAAACCTTATCGAGTGGGCCTTAAAAGCCCAATAAGCTGTTTTACGAATAAGCAGTTTTGTTAAGTTGATAGTGATATATTTTAAGCCCACATTCAAGCCCAATCAATTTCGAACCCAATGGACCCTTTTAAATTGTTAACGGGCTGCTAATGGATCCTTAAGGCCCAATAACTCGACAATAAGCTATTTTCAAGAAATAAGCTATTTTGTAGACTTTAATAAGCTGTTAGAATCTTATTTAGTAAACGGAAATGATAAAATCTAAAAATTGTGATTTTTAGACTAGAAGTGCAAAAGTTATGCAAAATGGGTTAAAAGTGTAACTTTCCTATGAGTTAGTGTCAAAACTGTCATTTTGGTAATTTAATGGTGGAAAATGAATATTTGGAAACCATGAGTGTTAAAATGTTATATTAGGTATAGTATAAACCTAAAATGCAAATATATTATAACTTTGGACTAAAAATGTAAAAGTTTCACCGTTAGGGTTAAAAGTGTAAATTCCATATAACATGAAGGTTTATTCAGTAACTATATTTTTATATATTCAATCTATTGTTTTATAAATTTACATCCTAAGAAAACATTTAGACATTGCGTAAGAGTTATTTAGAATGACGATACGTATATAACGAAGCTTTTAACTAATAACATAACTTATCATCCACTAACTTTTGAAGAGATGATATCTACGGATACAATAAACATAAAAACAAGATAATATTACATGTAATATTATTTTTGAACTTTAAGCATTTTAAACATGCAAGCCATCCTTACCACAAACCATTTCGTTATCTAATACTAATTCTATAATCATTATTCGCGTTAAGTCAAACTTAAACTATCGAAATATCAGACTTCCATATTGTTCAGGTTGTGTGTTGGAGTCGTTCCCATATCACATTTGACGTCACTTACTTTGTCTACTACAGCTGAGGTGAGCTCATAGTCCCACTTTTATATGTATTTTAAACTCGTGGGGAGATACATGCTACAAAACAGAACACAAATATTTTCTGTATGCTATACCTGATTGATATTGCCTAAGTTACCGCTATTGCCAAAAGTCCCTCATATCATGAACCATTAATCAATTGCGAGTGAAGACGAATATAGTGAATAGATCTATTGGCAGTTGACGCCCCATTTGAGTTAGCCAGAATGGTGACCAAATGCACTTTATTTGAGTAAGCAATAGGAAGATGGCAATCTCCTACACGAGGGCCTCATACTTACACCATTTTATGGTGTATTTTATTTATATCATTTCTATGATATCACACATGTTAACGTTTGAGTGTCATGAGACTTAGGGCAATATACTGAACTGCAATATTACTACTTCTACTATAATTGTGTTTCTATACAATTATACAAATTAAGACTTGTGTTCAACTGATTATTAAATATAAACGTTATAGATTCACTCAATAATTTTGTTGACTTTTAGCATGTTTATCTCAGATAACTGATGGAGCATTTGAGGCACGGAGTGGGCAATAAACTGTTGGTTTTGGTGTAAAACAAACTCAATCATTCATTTTAAACCATTATATCTTTTGTGATATGCTAAACTATGGAATCGCTTTTGTACTCGAATTATTAAATGAATGATAACAACTTTTAAAACGCCTCTTTTGAGTCATTTTCTATGATTATGACTGTGATCCTCTGTAACCACTGTAAGATTTCCCGATATAATTATCTAGTACTTATCATTTTTTCACGTAGATTTTTTTATTTATTTATTTATTATCTGATTATAATTCTTAACTTATGTGACATAAATTATATTCCTGATAAACGTGATTACAACCCAACCTCAACTGATTTAGTATTTAAACCTCTTTGACCTAAAACTTTATGACATTCCATTTACCACTTTACGTTATTTCGTTAACGTACATTTAAAACTAAACGTTTCTTATTTAATAAGAGTTTTTATGAAACCCTAAACTACCATAGCAACATATAAAAATAACGAAACCCTAGAAATATCAAAATACAATTTATTTGAATAATGTACCAGTCACTAAAGCACAGAAACCCTAATACCACTATAACTCCCGATAAAACCCTAATTTCATAAAACTATTATTATATGCAATAAAATCACAAACCCTAATTAATATTTTTATAAAATATATAAGTACAAGTCTTCTAAACTAAAGTACAAGTCTTTAAAGCATAAAAACTAAGTATAAATAAAAACCTTATATAAACCTTAATAAAAAGCATACTTTGTAATAATTTTTCACATTAAATTTTAAAAATAAATGTATTAATTTATTTAACAAATGTACAAACCCTTAAACTCATGGTACAACACTCTAATGCACAAAAACCTAAAAACCTATTTAATTACTTTAAAACTCTAATAAAAATTATATAAAAGTAGGAAATTAATAAAGTTATATTTTTCCTATTTTCTAAACCTTAGTACAACCTTCCTAAGCCTAGAGTACAACTACCCAATGCACAAAATATTTTTCCTACACATATATGTAAATTGATACATGTATTATTAGTTTTCAAAACCCTAAAAATCATTTCTAACAAATCCTTAAACCCTAGGAACCCTAACTAGGACCCAAACCCTAGAGTACCACATGACCAAGCCCTATGTACAACCCTATGATGCACCTAACGAACCAAACTAATCCATTTCTTCTAGTTTAGTTCGACCCTAACTATATACAAACCATCCTTTTCATTTTTCCAAGCCCTAGACACACATATGGCAACCCTTAAACATCTACACATCACCCCTTATCTAGAAGAAGCACACTTGTGTGGAGAGGGACATTCCACATCAACATCCTTCCCCCTCTTCCCATATGGAACCCTAGAAATAAAGACACATCACCTTATCTCTCCATGGAAGCCCTAGAAACCCTAGAAGACTCTAGCTTTCCCCCTCCTATAAATACAAGCCATGAAAACCCTAATTTCTACACAATACCACTCGACATGTTCCAAAACAGCCTACTACCCATTCACTACTGATCATACACCTTTCATACCATTCCAATAATATCTAAAGGAAGCCTAGGAGAGGACAAGAAGCCTTGTGCACTAATTTGAGTCCTTATTCGCAATCCAAAACCCTAATCGAGCCCTATAACTTGGTAAGTATTCTAAACCAATTTTATTTCTTTTTATACCTTTATTATACTCTTAAAACAATAATAATTAATCCCTAATAATAAGTTATAAATTAAATTTTTGAAATTTTCTTTCTTTTCTTTCTTTTGGTTCTTATCGAGCAAACTAAACAAACACCCTTAAAAATTATTTTTACACATCAACAATATCTAAAACAAGTTAGAAATAATCTAGACATGTCATAGATACTAGAAATAATCAAAGATTCCTAGTTTATAGGTGTTAAAATAAAAAACAAAACCCTTTTGTATAAATAAAAGTTGTCGAAGACAGCAGCAGACCTTGGGTTTGCAAGGTCAGTTTCGACCATTAGATGAACACCAAAAATTCTAGATCTTTGCACACTTATAGACCACTTAATTAGCTAACTATAGGAAAAATAATGAAGTCATTTGGTTAAGAAACGAATGAGATATGGCCTCCTCTTGTCGTGTGTTTTCTGCCTCGACAAACTGCCCAAACGCACCCTAAAATAAATTATTTCGAGTTCGTGGGTTCGATTCAAAAGCTAAATTTTTTTAGAAAATAAGTTTAAGAACTGATAAAAGAGTTTACAAAAGATTTGTGACAAGTTTGGTCCATTTTCGTAAGAATAACGAGTTTAAATGAATTAGGGATGTCGTGTGTAACGCACTAGAAGTCTCAAGGGTATTTCTTGCCAAAATCCAAACTAAAATTATAAAAAGGGCTGTACATGCTGTCGAATTAAACCCTAGGGGTAAAAAGTGTCATTTTTTAAACTATAGGGGTAAAAGTTGTCATTTAACCAAAGTTGAGGGGTAAAAATTGTAATTTTGTGAAAGTTGAGGGGTAAAACTTGTCAATATATGAAAGATCAAGGGTAAAAGGTTGTCAACATATAAAACTATAGAGGCTAAAGTGTAACTTTCTCTATAATAATTATTATAATTAAATTTTTAATATTATTATTATTATTATTATTATTATTATTATTATTATTATTATTATTATTATTAATTGTTTTAAATAAACTAAAATACGTTTTCTCCAATAACGAACGAACGAAATATCTTTTTAGCGAACGAACAGAACGAATAATAAAACTTATATGTTCAGAAACAGTTACTGAAAACTTGACATAACCAGCCCAGGTTGCAAGCCGGAGACGTTTATCAACTTTATTTAAACTTTGTTTTCCATCCAGACTTTCAGGTGAGTTTATAGTCCCACTTTTCCTTTATACATTTTACAAATATGTGGGGAGATACATGCTATCAAACCGAACACAAGTATTTTCCTGATTGTTATTGCACTAGGCTAACTGTCCCTTATTATTATGATTGTATTTATTGAAAGACCCTCATATCATGCACCATTAGTCACCCGCAGGGTGAGCGTGAATATAGTGAATAGATCTATTGGCCTAACGACCCATTTGTACTAATCGGATGGATATCTTTGTGGTAGCCGATTAGACAGATGCATTATATTTGATTTCTTAAACTCGGGGGCAAACCACTACCATTTAATTATGTTAGTGAGACTGGAAACTGCCAACGCATTGCGTGTCATGAGGTTTAGTGCAATATTCCGAACTATGATTGAACTGATTTCTTTACTATTTATCTTGTGTTCAAAACTGATTGTTAATTTAAACACTATAGATTCACTCAACCTTTGTGTTGACTTTTTAAGCATGTTTATCTCAGGTAACTAGGAGTATGGCTATCGGCACGGAGTGGCTGTGGACTTTCTTTTTTATAATAAGAGTGTCCACTTTGTTATCATTCAATGAATAATGTACCTTTTATAACATATTTTCTGAACCTTCCTCTGGAACCTATATTATGTACTCTGATTTAATAAATGAATGATAACAATTTAATTTAAAACGTCTCTTTTTGAGTCGTTTTCTATTCTCATGACTATGAACCATGAAGTAATACCCCAAACTTATATTCCGCTGCGTATATCGAAAACGGGGGTGTTACGTCCTCAAAGTAATACCCCTATTAGTCTTCCACTATTAAGTTGAAATTTAGGGGGTGTTACAAATTGGCATCAGAGCCATGGTTATAGAGAACCAAGTGTATTCCAAACACTGGACTATAACTATGCTTTCAAAATAGACCATTTTCCACCATACCACCTTATGCCCTCCATGCCTACATATTTTCAACACCGTCTATAGAGTGTTGCTTAACAGATTATTTCATGTCAACTTTAATATAATTGATTCTATATTGATGACTTACATTTACTATTTTCGGGGTTATTACAGTACCATGTCTTCAGTTTCTCACCCTAGCACCTTACCATCTGATGTGGAGATAGAGGATACTCTATCGTCCACTACTTCACCAGTGTTTCCTGGTACCCCGACTACTATAGTGTCAAGTGTCTCATCTGGTGAAATGGAACCCTTCGAGGAGGGTGAAGTTGTTCCTACCCCACCAATGATACCTGTTGCACCGGCAAGCAACCCTAATTCACCTCTATCAGATGACCCGTATGTGCAAGCTAGGCGAGCACATATTTCTTTAGGATACGAGGCAGATACTCCACCACCTCCTCTGAAGAACCATCCAGCTTCCCCACCTACACCCCACTATCATACAACGAGTACATGCAGTCACAGCAGTGGCTACCTGCATCTGACACAAAGACTTCCCTTCCTACACCACCACCCCCACCTGCACCGGTTACCCGGCGCAGGCGAGTCAGAGTTCTACAGCCTTATGAGCCTAAGCCTTTCATGAGACCATTTAGGAGTCACCCAAATGGTCCCATCAGGATGCACACTGCCCGTAAGAGGGTACGATTACCATTGGTTCCTATAATACCACCACCATTACCACCTCTATCCTCGACATCACCCTTAGATATGATTAGGCTGACACCACCTCTATCTCCTGAGCACTCCATACCACCATCACTATCATCACCCCTCCACCTTTAGTCAGACCCGACTATCTTTTTGACTTACTTACTCAGTCATACCCATTTGCACCTCATCGTCTGGAGTCGACACCTGAGGAGGACTTACCCCCTCAAAACCTGGCCCGCACATCAGATCCTAGTGATTCGTCTTCCCATACTTCCTCATGTTAGACCCATATCCTGGTTACGAGTAGGCCCCACCCTAGATGAAATATGCTAAGATTTGATGTGATTGGTTAGTTAACAAAGTTACGTGGAAAGTCAAACCCGATAGTCAAACTAATAGTCAATGTATGACTAAAGTAGTAATATGAAATGTGATGCATAACTAAAGGGACCTAAGTTTTCATTGTAGCAAAGTGTTATATTAAGTTAGTTGTGGCTAAAATAGAAGGGATAGGACTTGAGGGGCTATTCTTGCCAATGGGCCAAAGAGCCTCCTAACTAGCTATAACTAGTTTATTCTAGTTGTTTCCTCAATTATTGAGGTGTGTGATGGAGTCCGGATTTAGAGAGAAGGAAAAAGGGAGGGAAATAGCTAAATGATGATCCAAGAAGAAATAGGTGAAGATCAAGTATTGGTAGCCTTCATTAGTGATAATCATCACATGTAAGTATCTATATTCTTAATATTAATGAAGCTATAGATTATGGAGAAAGTGGGTTTTCATCATATGATCAAGATATGGTCATATGATGATGTAGGAAGAAAGATGGGTATGTTTTATGGGTTAGATTAACCCTTGTTTATGTGATTGATTGCTATGTTATTAGGGTTTGATATGTTGTAGAAGATTGATGATGATGATGGATGATGTTGGTGATGATGATGACTTTGATGTTGTTAGCTTGGACTAAGGTAAGTAACTCTCCCTAAAACATGTGTTATGTATGTATTTATCATGTATGTATTGTGGTTGTGTAAGAGCATAGGAGTTGGGTTAGTATGGTTGTAAGCTAAGGATGGATGGCTAGTGACCTTGGATAAGAGTATGTTAGTTATCGGCTTTGGACTAGTTAAGGTATGTTGTGATTATGGTTGTGTTGAATGAATGTGATTACGTTGTGAAGTTGAGTATGATATGAGTGGTATGTGGTAGTTTAGAGGTTTTTATGTGATTATGATGCTTATGTGAAAGTATGTGTATGATATATGTTTTATGATGGGTTACTTACTAAGCGTAAGCTTATTCTTTTAGTTGTCAATGTTTTTGTAGGCTTAAGTGCGGCGGAATTGAAGGCTTGGAGTATAGCATAAGAGTTTGGAATGGATTTGGAAGATAACAAGCATTAGGAGCTAGGTAGAATACCGAGCTCGAGTCAAAGTTGTACCCCGAGAGTCTATTTTATGAGTCGTATAATGTGTGTTAAGGTCGGGTAACGGTTTGGGAGTCTAACGAGTTGTCAAATGTGTTTTAAGTGTTTTTAGTGAATGTTTAAGGGAGTGTTTGGATTAGCGTATATTCGTACCCATTTTGGAGTCAAACGGGTCAATTGCCGTGTATTATAGTTTGATATGGTTTTGAATGTAAAGTGGGTGCTTTGATACAAGTTATAGTGTTGTATTGAGGTCAAAATGAGTTGTGGGTGAGTATTGAGTTTATGCAGACTTTCTGCTGATGTTCTATCTCAGACGGATAGATACGGCGCATCTCTTTTTGGGATACGGCGCATCTATCCAAACCCAAATTTCGGTTTCAAGTTTCGGTCTCATTTGGGTAGATACGGCGCATCTCTTTTTGGGATATGGCGCATCTATCCAACAGTCCAGAATTGGTAATTTTCTAAATGTCGTACAAAACAAACCGTAAGTCCTCACGGGTCGTACCACCTATCATTTTGAAGGTATTTGAGTCTACTTTCATTTAAAAATAGCCTCAAGGGCTGAATATTTATGGATTTTTGTCAGTTCATAAAAGAGTGATAGCAGGTCAGTTTTGAGAGGTCGTTTTCGCGTAAAACGTTTAAATTTTTGGTCTTATCGGGCACGGGGTGTAACAACTTGGTATCAGAGCTTCGGTTTAAGTGAATTAGGTTTTCACTTTAGGTTTCCTAGACTTAAACCACTCGTAGACGCGTTAAGTTAAGTTTGAGATAGGAGGGCTAATAGTTTGTGAGTCATAGGATGTGAATGTTGAGTTTTGAAATGTATTATGTGATTGCTATATGAGTGTATTGATGGGAGACTTGATGTGGAGTGATAGGATGACCGTGCACCTCGGGTTGTATCGGTAATTATTATATGATTATGTGAACGTTGTGAAGTATAGAAGTAATGATTTAGACGCGAAAAATTAATGCCTTAGTGGTGCGATGTGAAAGAGCTTAAAGCAATAGGGGGATTAGGCTTTGATTGGATATAATGTGAATATTGAGAATGTGGATTTACTAGTGGTAGAATTAATAAGTTGAACTTGAGTCTTTGATTGTTTATGAAGTGGAATACGTGATATGTTGTGTGAGCATAAAGTGTTAGGAGTTGTTTATGTTTATAGTATTGATGTGAATGTAATGTAAGTCCATGGTGGACTAGACGTGCTTAAATGATAAATTATTGTACACTTGGATATTGTCGGTGATCGTTATATGATTATGTGATTGTGTGCTATGGTAGTTTAGCGAGGGCGAATGTATGTAATAAGTTATGTGGTGGTTTATAGGAGATGTGACAAAAAAAATGAAAGTGCGTGATTTATATGATAGTGATGACCAAAGCATGATCTTATGAGTAGTAATACTTAGTGTGATAATCATTAAAGAGGTATTAGAGACGGGTTAATGGGAAGTCAAGGTATTAGGAGCATGATTACACTGGTACAGATTCTGCCTATCATCACACTGGAAATGCGTGACTATATGCATATAGTCACATACGTTTTTTTGGGTGTGTGTGACAAAAAGTCGCGCCACCGTAGGTATCATATGGTCACATTGTTTATTTTGTGGCCGTTTTCATCGAAAAAGAGTGACCAAAACCCGAATATGTGTGACTAATTAGGCACAAGTTTTGTTGGATTCATCAGTATGTGTGACTATTTCCCATCCTATGGCCACACGAAAATATAATAAATGTGACGTTTGTGATGATTTAGTCACACATCGTGTGTTGTTTTTTTCGAGTTAGTCACATACAATTTAAAAAACAGTGGCCAAAAGTGTTAATAAGTGTGACCATATGCTGTTTAAAGTGAAGAAATGTGTACTATTGATCATCCAATGGTCACATGAATTCTTAGTTTGTGTGGCCTTTTGTAATATTTAGTCACACAAAGCATGTTTGCTTTGGGTATTTAGTCACATACAATTAAGCATAAAGTGGCCAAAAGTGTTAATAAGTGTGACCATATGCTGTTTTAAGTGAAGAAATGTGTATTTTGTGTGACTATTGATCATCCAATGGTCACATGAATTCTTAGTTTGTGTGGCCTTTTGTAATATTTAGTCACACAAAGCATGTTTGTTTTGGGTATTTAGTCACATACAATTAAGCATAAAGTGGCCAAAAGTGTTAATAAGTGTGACCATATGCTGTTTTAAGTGAAGAAATGTGTATTTTGTGTGACTATTGATCATCCAATGGTCACATGAATTCTTAGTTTGTGTGGCCTTTTGTAATACTTAGTCACACAAAGCATCTTTGTTTTGGGTATTTAGTCACATACAATTAAGCATAAAGTGGCCAAAAGTGTTAATAAGTGTGACCATATGTTGTTTTAAGTGAAGAAATGTGTATTTTGTGTGACTATTGATCATCCAATGGCCACATGAATTTTATGTTTGTGTGGCCTTTTGTAATATTTAGTCACACAAAGCATGTTTGTTTTGGTTATTTAGTCACATACAATTAAGCATTAAGTGGCCAAAAGTGTTGATAAGTGTGACCATATGCTGTTTAAAGTGAAGAAATTTGTATTTTGTGTGACTATTGATCATCCAATGGCCACTTGAATTTTATGTTTGTGTGGCCTTTTATAATATTTAGTCACACAAAGCATGCTTTTTTTGGGTATTTAGTCACATACAATTAAGCATAAAGTGGCCAAAGTTGTTAATAAGTGTGACCATATGCTGTTTAAAGTGAAGAAATGTGTATTTTGCGTGACCATTGTTCTTCCAATGGTCACATGAATTTTTATTTTGTGTGGCCTTTGGTACTATTTAGTCACACATCAAATTAAACAAAGAGTGACCAATAATGTTGGAGCAGAGTTGCTACTGCTAGCAGTACTAAGGTAGTCCTGCTGAAGCAGAGTTACTGCTGCTAGTACTATGCTAGTGCTGCTGGAATGAGTATATATATTATATATAAAACAATATTAAAAAACACAAGAAATTTCAAATTGAATTAAACTCGAATGTATATAACTGGACAGAATATACAATTGTAATGTCGTACTTAATTAATCAAATATCTAAAGACTTTTGAACCTTCACCCCCTTAGCAGTTTGCCTTAAGTCGTTAGCAGATATATATTGTTTCTTCGGTGGTGCCTGTGGTACACATTTAGTCACATGGTTTGTTGGTGTAACCTGTAGTAAACAAAAGACGCTTCTATCAAACATTGAATTACATATGAATAATTATATATGTAGGTTGAAAAAACACATGTACGTACCACCTCTTCAAAAATAACTTGATCCTTTGGCCATGCAACGAAACTACCTTCAACATTCTTAACTAATTTTAACCCATTATTTGCTACGTCCGGTACGCATGCTGCATCAACTAACGATTCATCAATCGACACTTTGTAGCAATCACTTGGGAGTGGTCGGTTATGCAGCACTTGCTTTCCATGAGACTGGTATACGGTACCCAAAGCAACAATATTTGTTTGCTTTATAATCCACAGTTTGCACTTAAGTGTCTACAAAAAAAGAATTTTTATGTATATATCAGAAATTATTTAAACAAAAGAATAACAAGAAACATGTTGAAATACATACTATTGGCAGTGCTTGTGTTAGAGACACATCTTGTTGCGATTGGGAATCTGGAGACCCGTTTCGTCGCTTCTTTTGCTTTGGCTTATTGGGTCCGACAGTTTTAGCAAGTTCCTATATGTATATATAAAACACGTTACATTATTTAAACAAAAGAGTAACAAGAAACATGTTGAAATACATACTGTTGGCAGTGGTTGTGTTGGAGACGACACATTTTGTAGCGATTGGGAATCTGGAGACCCGTTTCGTCGTGACTTAAGGTTATGCTTAGGCCTGACAGTTTTAGCAGCAGGTTCCTATACGTATATATAAAACACGGTACATTAGTCGATCATGTATGTAAAATTCAAAAATCAAAGGGCGATCTTTTATTACTATACTTACCATTGTTTCCGTTACCTTTTTAGAAGTTTCAAGGCCATTGGATTTCTCCTCAATTCCCGCATCTTTAGGACTTACAACACCACTTGTCTGAGTGCCATTGGAGTCACCTGCAATATTGTCAATGGCCATTGGAGTCACCTGCAATATAAATTAAGAAATACATTCACTCATCAGTTTATGTTCAATGCCTAGTATCATTAGCATCAGTGGTGTTAGCATTAGAAAATGAAATTGTTAACAACATAAAAAATGGCTTACAACTGAGGCTATTGGCGATGGTTCAGTTGGCAGATTTATATTCATCCCTTTATTATTCAACTGTTGCAGAATTTGAGAAAGCATTATATTTGTGTTTTCCACCTCACCGGATAATTTATTGACCTGCACATCTTTTTCGGTCATCTCGGCGGACAATTTCTTGATCAATTTATCTTTTTCTTCACGCTCGCGTCTCTCATTATCTAGTTGAGTTTGAAGTAAGGCAATTTTTTCATTGGCTTCTTGTTTTCTTCGAGGAAGGCCAAAATACTCTTTGTATGTTACTGCACCTCCCACTCCTCTGGCATAACCGCCCTTTTCCTTACCAAATACAAATGTCATGGCATCAGTGCCATCATCAAAACCTGATGTTCCTTCCTTGATCTTGTCATCAGCTTCTTTCTGCACAAAAAATATAGGAAATGTTGGGATTAAAAGTCTTCTTGATGATGTTAGAGTAACTGCTGATATACAAGCTACTACTGCTAGTACACAGTTAAATGTTGCTGCTATATAAGCATAATAATAGAATTAGCAGTCAAACTTACAAGTTCATCTCCCTTTGATTTAATATCATCATTTGGGTATTCGCCGTCTTTGTTTACCCTTCCTTTCACCCACATTACATCACGGGGGGGTTCTTCATCCGCTTCAATCTCTTTATTTTGGATCTAATAAACATCAAATGCATACCCATGTAAAGTTAGACCAAGATAAACGAAAATATGAGGATGCTTACACATGTACAGTTAAACCAAGATAATCGAAAATATGAGGGTATTAATGCAAATGTGCAAATTGGGCAATGTAAACAGATTCATTTCTCATACTGATCGTCTCTTAATTGGTAAAACAAACATTGTGTAATCTTACCATTTTCTCTTTGACATAAGCATATCCACCTCGTCCCATTTTATGATGATAAATATTTTGGGAACGCGCCATTTTACCTTTCTCAGATTTCTCCTAAAAACACAGAATCATAAGGCGTTTAGATGCGGTAATGCTGCAAACTGAAAATAATAAAATGACATATACACTTAATTAAAGATGACTAATTAAAACCTTGTATGCTTCGGTGGTCGTGTATTTAACATACTCGACCCAGTCTTCTGATTTCATTATTGTATTATACAAGTTCGGGACTTCATTCAGTTTGGAAGGTGTATTTAGGTTGGGCAAAATGTAGTTGAATTTGAGCTTCCTTCTGTAATTCCTTAGCATTTTACCAAGACGAATCATTATCAATTTTCTGTATTTGACGTCAACAACAAAAAATTTCTGAAAAGATTAACACAGTGTTGTTAATTAGTTGCACATAATGTAACTGCATACATAAACTTATGTAGTACTGGGTTACAAAATAGTATATATGTACCAAGATTTCATCCCATAGTTTATCTCTTGCTTCTTTATTCACCTTCTTCCAGTGTAGAATCTTCACACCTATCTGCTCACGAGCCACATCTCCTAAAAAACTTACAAACACTGCTCTGTTTTCCCCTGTTACCCTACCGAATGCATCGAAGGTTACCTTGAGCTTTATTGCACCAGGTTTGTCATGCTTCGCTCGAAACTTTACTAGCCTGGTTGAGCCCCTCTTAGCTACTATCTCAGGTGTTTGGTTGGTTACAGGCTCATCTATATCTTCTTCATCAGAAGACTTTTTGGATTCATATTCTAAGGCGTTATCATCATGTACAATATGATCAAGAGGAAGCAAAGTATGGTTATCAACAATGGGTTCAGTTTCCATGACTCTTGAGCAACAAAGGGTAAAAGAAAATGATTATGGCTTAGCTTGGAGAGTAATGGTGAGAGAAGATTAGATTTTTGTTTTTTATTTGTAGTCATTTTTTTAAGGAGAGAAAAGAGGCTATACACCAAGAATATGAATCGTTTGTGATTCAAAAAATTTCAATCCAAAAATTTGCCTCCAAGTTGTAATTTGAAATTAACAATTGAATTATTTGAAAATTTTCCCTTTGAACCTGTTAATTAAAGCATAAACTTGAATAAATCAAATTTTTGGCTCCAAATTTTATAGAGTACTATCTTAATAATCGCAAATAATGTATCATACTGTGCAACCATCACATCAACAGTACAAACTACTACCCATGTTGGTTTCATTGTTTGCGTGCTTGTGTTTGCCATAAGAATGTGTGTGTTGATTAGGGTTTATTGATTTTTGTGTGTGTTTACAAATGACCGGGTAATTAAAGGGATTAATTGCTGGTTGAATATTGAATTTGTGGTTTGGTTTAACTATAGCTGACGTGGCAAGATTTGTTTAAAAAAAAAAAAAAAAAAAAAAAAAAAAAAAAAAAAAAAAAAAAACTAATGGTGATGATGTGGCGGTGAAATCCGGCTATAGCCGGTAAATAGGGATGGCAACGGTTCGGGTTCGGGGCGGGTTTTAGTATACCCATAACCGAACCCATTTATAATATACCCGTACCCGCCCCATATCCCACCGGATACCCGATTAATATTATCCATCGGTTTTTCGGGTTTCCCCGCGGGTATCAGTTATCCGTACGTAGTTGAATATTATATGGACAAAATTGGCGGTATTAAGATTAAGTCACGCTAAAATCCACCGAAAAAACAAAAGAAAATACTCTAACCACTCCCAACAATAACTCAGCTTTAAACTTTAACACAATGCCACGTCAGCTTTAACACACTCACCCTTAATTAACTGAGCTTTAGTTATACACAAGATGTTTAACGAATGAGCCGAGATGATATGGTTGTATACGAGATGTTTAACGAATGAGCCGAGATGATATGGTTGTATATATACGAGATGTTTAACGAATGAGCCGAGATAATATGGTTGTATACGAGATGTTTAACGAATGAGCCGAGATGATATGATTATACACGAGATATTTAACGAATGAGCCGAGATGATATGGTTGTATATGAGATGTTTAACGAATGAGCCGAGATGATATGGTTGTATACGAGATGTTTAACGAATGAGCCGAGATGATATGGTTATACACGAGATGTTTAACGAATTGAATGAGCCGAGATGATATGGTTGTATACGAGATGTTTAACGAATGAGCCGAGATTATATGTTTGTACATGAGCAACACACCCAACAATAACTCACGCAACCTTTCGACCCTGTTTCATCATTTCTTAAAAGAGTTTAATTTCTAGACCAACCCTGATAGCTGGATGGTCTTGAGGTAACTCACGCAACCTTTCGACCTCTAGATCAGCACGATTATGCATATGTAGCATAATACGAGTTATCTCACCTAGCAAATTGTTAATCAATTTGAGTTCTTTTTCTTGTTCATTGTGTAATCGGGTGAGGATAGCCTTTTGCACCTCTGCTAGTTAATTTGTTAGCCACAGTGTTTGTGTTAAAATTAGTGATACTTGCGAGAGAGTTTTATAAGAAGTTGTGTGAGAAAACGAAGTGTTGTGAAAGTGGCTTTGATAGTGGAAAGCCGTTAAACTAGCCGTTGGAGGCTATTTTAAAAATCAGATTGAAAGTAAAAGTAACCGTACGAGTATTATTCAAATTCAAACGTAAAGTAACAGTACAACATATTAATAACGAGCGGGATATTTAAAATTTAAAATTTCAAATTCAAATTAAACAAAAGGGCGGGATATATTTAAAATTTATCAATTCAATTCAAATTCAATTCAATTTATAAATTGAAAATAAAGTATCAAATACAAATACATTAAACATGAAATAGAAATACATTAAACATGAAATAGAAATACATTAAATGTCAAATAAAAACTACGTTAACATAAACAACGATTGATTAACATAAACAACATACGATTAACATAAACAACGGACGATTAATAAAAACTATCATCTGAATCTGGGTAACCATCTTCAGAGGATTCGGAAGGTGTGAAAAAACTAGACTCCCACCTTTGCCTACGTTCTTCATCCTCCCTGGCTTGCCGCTCCAAACGATCAGCTTCCTCTTCTCTTTCAAGTGCTTCCATTTCCAGGAGGACTTGCATATCTGCTTCCTCTTGCCTAAGTTGTTCCTCAGTTAACCCAAACGGATTTGGGTCTTGGTTGGGAACCGGTTCATTTTCAGGTTGATTATTCACCGGAAAATTTTCCGGTTGGAAAACCGGAAAGATATGCTCGGGTGGAGTATGGAATTTTTCATTTTCGCTAGGTGGGCTTGGAAACTGTTGGCCAAAATCCTTTTGGCGAGGTGGGCTTGGAAATTGTTGGCCAAAATCCTTTTGGCGAGGTGGGCTTGGAAATTGTTGCCCGAAATCTTTTCTGGAAGACATCTTGAATTTGAGATGCTTGGATCTTGAGTATTTGAGAAGTTTGGAATGTGTTTCTGTGTGACTTGTGCGCTTCAGAAGCATTGGTATTTATATGGTACAAATGCACACGTTTTATTAACGTGACTTTGAATTTTAATTGTTGGGGCTAACCTGCGTTAACGCAGCGTTAATATGTTGTACTTTATCTTACGTTTGAATTTGAATTTGAATTTGAATTTGTTAAGGCTGAGTTATTGTTGGAAGTGGCCTAAATATACCCATACTTCTCAAACACATTCAGACTGTGATAGATATTAAAGCATGTATTTACATTAAACATGTACTAGAAAATATCAATTACCCTAATGAAAAAGTCAATTAGTCATTAAAGTTAGCACACAAATTACATTAAACATCATTAATATAGAAAATATCAATTACCCTAATGAAAAAGTCAATTAGTCAATCCAACACCAAACACACTTCTAGATCAACTACACTAGTCAAATCCAAACCAAACACAAACCAAATCCGATCAATATTATCCATCTGTTTACTTTTGGCGCCTCTCGATGGTCCCTCTTCCCGCCTAAAGTATTGGGAACCGTTCGTATACCTCTCTAGCCTATTTGTACAACTCGACAATTTAAAACCGTTCATAATCAACCGTACCATATACAACTCCTTTGATATTTTCATTAGAAAATAAATTTCAAATTTCAATGGCTGACTCCACTTCAACTCCTTCTTCCAACAAAAACAAACGCCCAAGGGATGATTCTCCTCCACCGATGCCTGAAAAATATAAAAAAATTGGCATATCCCAAAATATTTGGGAGAAATGTAGTAAAGGCCAGTATGGTGTTGAAAACGCATTGTTAGAAATTCACAACAAGCGTATAAAGATGTATGAAGAAAGGAACAAGAAAGATTTAGAGGTCATTGAGGAGCATCAGAAGAAAATTGAGGAGAGGAACAAAAAAATAGAAGAAGAAAGAGAGAAAATAGTTGATGTTTACAGAAGTATTGAAGCTAGTAAATATGTGTCTTAATGTATCTTTTCTTTATATATTTTGCCTATGTAAATGTAAACTTATTTTGACTTGGTTTAATATATGAATGCAGTTATTATTACAAGTTTATGATATTTGAATGTAGTTATTATTATTGTACTGCTAGGTAAACAATTGTACTGCTAGCGAAACGTTGTACTGCTGGATATCCTTTTAGCAGTGGTTGGGAGTGCAGGGTAGTTTGTATCACTTTTTACTTAAAGGGTATAAACCCCCAATTGCTGCACACAATCACATTCACGCACACATTACTCTCTCTCTTCCACTCCCTAATCGAATTTTAATCGTCAAATTGCAAAACCCCCAAATCAAATCATAATGTCGAACCTAACTTTTACCGAACCTCATAATAATGTTGCCTTTTTAGAAAAATCCAATGAGTCTGTAGATTTTACTGAGATCATTGATTTCCTTAATGCAAGCTATATTAAGTTTGCATTAACAGTAAAACCTACTATATATACTTCCAACATTATCCAGTTTTGGTCGTCTGCTAAGGTCAATACTATTAATGGGGAAGCACAAATCCATGCCCTTGTAGATGGGCAGATGATTATCATTACAGAGGCGTCTATTCGAAGAGATCTTCTCCTAGATGATGCTAACGGAGTTGAGAATCTTCCAAATACTACAATCTTTGAAAAACTTGCACTGATGGGCTATGAGAGATATACAGATGCTTTAAAGTTCCAAAAAGGTAATTTTTCTCCTCAGTGGAAATTCTTAATTCATACTGTCTTAGTGTGTCTAAGTCCAAAGACCACTGCTTGGAATGAATTTAGCAGTAATTTAGCTTCTGCTATAATTTGTTTGGCTGAAAATACTCAAAGATTTAATTTCTCAAAATTAATTTTTGATAATATGGTTAGGAACTTGGATAGTTCTTTGGCTAAATATTTTCTATATCCAAGGTTTTTGCAACTCTTTTTGGACAACCAATTTAAAAAAAAAAAAGTCACAAAAATGTTTCTCCCACTCCCTGCCTTACCAAAAAGGTTTTTGCTAATATGAGGAGGGTTGGAAAAGATTTTTCAGAGAGAGTGACACCTTTGTTTCCAACAATGTTGGCACTAGCCCAAACCCAAATGGGTGAAGGTTCAGCAATCCCAGCTGGTACCCATCACACACCCACAGAACAACAACAACAGACCTATAAACGTAGGACTAACACCAAGAACACTGAGCTACCTCAGGCTAGTGGTTCTATACCAACTGTTGCAGATGAGGATGTCACTGGGGGGAGAGTGACATGTTGGCAAGGGCTGCCACTACTGTGTCTAGCTTAGCAGCAGCACAGGACAGTGGTAACATCATTAAGACCCGAACCAAGATAACTTCTAATGAAGAAAGTTCCTCTGGAACTGATTCAGGTGAAGGTCCCAGTCACATGGAAACAATGGGGGGTTCGGATGTTCATCCTAGGGGTGAGGCTGAACTTAACTTTTCCAGTGATCCACCTCTCGGGCTAGGTAACACAAGCCGAAGTGGTGAGGATAGTCTGCAACTTTTGAATGAATTGAAGGATACCTGTGCCAAGCTGTCTACACAAATTGGTGATCTGCGAGCAATAGCTTCTTCCCAAGATGGAGTCATCAAAGCTCAAGGTGGGGAGATAAAGGATTTGAAGAGAAGGGTTAGGTATTTAGAAGGAGTCAAAGGATCAAGAATTCCCAAACAAAAGGTTAAATCTTCTGAAGCTTCTAAGGATGCTCCCAAATAGGGGGGAATGAAGGCAAAGTTTCAGGGGAGGATAAAGAGGGTGAAAGTATTTGTGAAGAGAGTGATCCAATGGAATTTCTAGTTGTTGATAACCAAGGGAATGAAGAGGTGATGGATAGGCATTTGGGCAAGGTTACAACTGTTGATAGTGAGCCACCTATTCCTGCTAGTGACCCAGTTATTCCTGCTAGTGGTCCAGTTATTCCTGCTAGTGAGCCAGTTATTCCTGCTATTCCTGCTATTGATAAGGTTAGTTCTCTATACTGAGACTGAAGTTAGTATTGCTGCTATTGATGTTAGTGCTACTGAGACTAAATTTATTCCTACTATTGATAAGGTTACTGCTACTCAAGGTGATGATGATATGACTATGGCTCAAATATTAACAAAGATGAGGAGTGCAAAACCTAAGAAGAAATTTAAGTTTCAGTCACCTAGTCAACAACAACAACAACAACCAATGATTACAGATGAAGAATTGACAAGACAAGTGGCTGATCTTGATGCTCAAGAAGCTGCTCAGATTCTTTCAGACAAAGAGTATGCAGAAAAATTACAAGCGTAAAAAAATGCAGAGTTAATAGCTTCATGGTTTGAGGAAAGGGCTCAGGTTGAAGCTGATTGTGAGTTTGCTAAAATAGTACATAAAGAAGAGCAAGATAAGTACTCAGTAGATGAAAAAGCCAGGATGCTGAAAGAAATTTTTGATGCAAAAAAGAAGAAGTTTGCAGCACAAAGATATGCAGCTCAGAAGAACAAGCCACCCACTCAAAAACAAAGAAGAGATATCATGTGCAGGTATTTTTTTATTTTTTTATTTATTTATTTTTTTGTTGCAAAGGTAAATTTATATTAATATCAACAACACCCAATATGTACGTCATAAACATCTACTCATGTGCAGATATTTGAAGAATGTGGCCAGTTGGAAACTAAAGGATTTGAAATTCTTGGATTATAAAAGCATTGAAGAATTGTATGCAATTGCCAAGAGAAACAATGAACTCTTCTTGAATGACAGTTCAAAGAGAGCAGGTGAACAGTTGGAAATAGAAGGCAGTAAAAAGAGAAAACAAGAACAAACTGAGCAAGCTGTTGCTAAAGAACAAATGCAAGCTCACACTGAACTTGCAGTTGACTCTGTAGGAGAAGCCATGGATGCACAACCTTTAACTGTCAAACATCCCATTGTTGATTATAAGTCTGGATCTCATGGGGAAACAATTTATTACGATATTAAGAGGCATGATGGTTCTTCTAGAAGGTTTGTAAGCTTTCTTCACATGGTTCATGATTTTGATAGACGAGATATGATAGCTCTATGGAAATTACTCAAACAAATATTTGGTGATAAGACACCAGAACAAGCTTATGATAGAGAAGTCTGGAATTATTTGAAGGTAATGTTTGAACCAAATCATGAAGATGAATGTTGGAGAAGACTAACGCACAATACTGCTAAAGAATGGAAAATTTTTCAACGATGTGGAGTACATGCTTTAACTGTGAATGAGTTGGTGATCTACATGCTTGTAGAAAAGGATTACCCTTTAAAGTTTCACAAAGACATTCTACATCAGATGTTGCGTGGGAAGAAAATACTCAAGCTTCAGCTTAATTATGATAACATGGCATATGAACTGCTCAAGAAGATGGAAGAGTATCTAGGACCCAAGAACAAGAAATAGAATGTATAGTTATTACTACTAGAATGTATAGTTTGACTTAAACATGTATAGTTATTACTGCTTATGAGATAAACATGTGTAGTTATTACTGCTAGAATGTATAGTTATTACTGCTAGAATGTATAGTCTGACAAAATATGCTTACATAAATGCTTACAATCGAGCCAAAACATTGATATTTTTAAATTTTTGACTATTGCATAAGTTATCAGAAATGTGTGACCATATGTATCGAATTGTGACTACACTTAAATAATGTATGACAAAATTTGACTATTGCCTATAGTCACATGATTGTGCTACAATTAAATGTGTGACCATACACATTAGGAATTGGCAGGCAAACACACACTTAACTTTAGACACACATATTAACTTACGTGACTATTTGTATCGAATTTTGGTCACACTTAATCATGTATGCCTATGGTTTAGTGTGACCATATATGACATTTGGTCACACATCTCAAGTGTGTGACATATATTTGTCACTTTTAAATGCATATCGTGACTATGCTTCAAACTTACTTTTCAGTTGTCACACATTTCAAATTCATATGTGGCTAAATTTTCAACAAAAACTAGCAGTCACGCTTAAATAATGTGTGACAAACTTGAGCATATGATTTAGTGTAACACCCCGAAAATCGAAATGAAGCAGCGGAAGACTTATTCGGGGTATTACCAACTAGATCACAGTCATAAGTATAGATTTTTGATAAAAAGGGGAAATTTTATATCATTCAATGAAAACTCAATATTCAGAGATTACATGTTTGTTATCAAAAGGGGTAGTAGTTCACAAAAGTGATGATGAGTTTGAAAAGAATGATATAGTTATTTGGAACAAAGGTGGGTCTTTTCTCCATGCCCGTGCCAACTCCGTGCTTGAGATTTCTTTAATTACCTGAGATAAACATGCTTAAAATGTCAACACAAAGGTTGAGTGAATTCACAGTGTTTAATAGTAAAATAATTGATCACAAGATTTCAAGTTTAAGAGGTAATGGGTTCCGTTGTTACACCCATAAATCGAAAGTAGTTATTATTGCACTAAGCTAATGAAACTACAGTGTTAACAGTGTACCAACAGTAATTAGTAGTATTGACATAAATTGATATATCAGTAGCATCAACAGTAATTGATAGTATCGACAGTAATCGATATAATAATCGTATCAACAGTAGTTGATAGTATTGACAGTAATCAATATAATATTAGTTGTACTTAGGCAATAACACATTTAGATAAAATTTTCAAGCAATTGTGATCATAAAAAGTAGTAGCATGTATCTCCCCACGGGATTTGAAAACATAGTAAAAAGTGGGACTATGAACTCACCTTGGTAGTAGTGGAAATCTGTGATGCAATGGAATCAAATGGTGTGTAGTAACTTCAACGCGTGACCTAGATTAGTACGGCATAATTTAGTTCACCATCTAAGTTTAAGACTCCATGAATTTAATTCAAAAGTGTTATGTTGTCGTTGCTGGTGTGGCAGCATTTAAGTTTAAATAAAAACTATGTTTTTAATATTTTCAGATATTGGCTCAACGGGGTGTACAGACGTACGAAGGAATGGAAATGGTTACTCTTGAGTTTGAATAATCGGGAGAATACGCACCGAAGGATAAGGATTAAGAAATGTCGAAGAGAACGATTTATGGGACGGTTTGTGTTTAAACGATTGTACGAGTGTATATTTTTATAGTTATACATATACATACATGTGAAAAATAAATAAGTGGAAAGAGGTGTTACTAATGTATAAAGTGTTATAATTTGCTAGGAAATAATGTTCTGAAAAGTAATAGATATTTAGTAAATTAGAAGCTTTACAAAAGAAAGACATTTTAAATATATGCGAGTTAACGAACGAGTCTAAATATTCATTTGTCCATTTTTATGATTTTAAAATATACTTAACGGTTTATCATTCATTCTTGTAGTTAAAACATTTTTATCTATATAAAATTTCATATCAAGATGTATATAAGAATTGTGATGTTGAAGTATAGATTGCCAAGTTTTATTATATGTATTATTACCGTGTGTTTAATTTAAATCACAAGTTTTATTAAAATGCGTCGCATCTCTTTTATTATTTGTAGTCGATACATATATTTAAGTGACCGCGAATTTATTGACGGGTTATAAAAGTGTGTGCCGATGAGGGGGGATGGGCTGCGGGCTACATTGAACATACGGGCTTCGGCCCAATGTGGTTTTGGGGTTTTGGGATGCTGCGTCCACAAGGGGGATGGAGCAGGGCTGCTGTGCCAAAAAAATGTGGAGCACAATGGCTTTTGGGCTTGGGCCCATTCAGTGGCAATGAAGTAAAAGGCAGTAGTAGTAGCAATAGAGAACAAAGAAAATATAGAGAGTAATGGATCCAGTAACATGATGGAAATGAGTTTTTGTGTTAAGAAGATTATGTGGGATTTACTTCACGCAGGGTTTCAAATAAAAAAAAAGTTTGCCTATCAAAATGGCAACACGATTAATGGTGTTTTTAATGACTCGTTTCTAGTATTATTGACCATGCCGCGGCTCGAGTACAACAAGGCCACGGCCTCAAGAAAGGCACTTCCTACGCCTAGTTTAAAGATCAAAATATGAGGCCAATACATGTGTCCTGAATGGGAAAAGCTAGGCGAGGCCAAAACACGACTAGTGACTTGCTCATTCGGCTAGGAACATACGTAGAACATAACGCAACATGATCAAAACAAGAATACTACAACACGGTTTTTGCCTAGTTTACCACTTGTGACCGTAACGACTTGCGATCTTGATTCAACATAACACGGGTTTTTGACACCACTTATAACGAGTAGCTATTTAAAACGGCAAAAAGGGCCACGGTTTTGGGAGTTTGCTTGACTCGAATCCGGCTTGACATTTTTACAAACACCTTGCGGGCACTAGTTTAACACCACGGTTTGTCTAGTTCGACTTCTAAGCCTAACCTTAAACTAGACCACTTCACATTTTGAGCCAATAACAGTTTTATACTTGTGTTCTTATAATCCTTACCACACCATAACTAACATATACTTAGCAAAAAAATATGTCCAGTCGATTCTTAACACAACGAAGTGAAGCATAAAAGTATTATAACAACAAGGTTCTTTACATGGTTCGGATGAAAGAAAAAGAGGAAAATATTAGAATCTTACAAAAGAATGTAGCCGTCTGACAATGAGGCCAAGAAAATCAAACCCGGATCCGAAAGCTCCAAAACCCACTTCCTTCTCCAATTCGAATCACACCTTAACCCTGATCTTGAGAACCTCTCAGATGTTGGTGTGTTTGTAGTGTTGATGTGATTCGAATGGTGTCCAGAAGGTGCGAATTTATGGATGAAAGTGGAGTTAGGCTCCATATTACTTTCGGTTTGTTGAAATACTAACTTTCCTAAATGATGTCTAATGTTTATAAACATGGTCCTAATTCTTAAGAGGTCTCGTGAATTCGAAGAGGACAAAGGTTGATGGTTGACTAGGATTGATGGTGTGATAGGGATGGTTCGGTTCTTTCTGGGTTTTCGATGGAAGCAGCAAAAACAACAAGACAAGAGAGGGTGATGCTTTTGAGGATGGTGGTTTGCCGAAAAGGTGATAAGAGTGGGAAGGTGGGAGTAGAAAGGTGATGGGGTTATGGATGGAAATGGTGGTCTTCGACAAGAACAAGAAAGAAGGAGTAGTAGCAGTAGGATATAAAAATTTGGGAAAGTGGGGCGTTGACCAAATCAAAAGAGAAGTAGTACTATATAAAAAAAAAATGTGTTGTGGGGATGTCGACAAAAAGTAGTACGAGTAGTAGTTTGTATGATTTATTTATATAAAAATGTTGTAGTGTTGTTTTAGAAATTTAGTAGAGTATATTTTGCGTGTTTTTAAATACTCGGGTCTCGCTAGACGGTGTCAGTTCTGGCTTCGTTTAAATATCTCTAACCTGAGAGTTTAGAGTTGACATATATTATTGTTTATATCTCTGAGTTCGTATTTATTTTTAGTGTTCTGTTTTGTACATTATGCCATACTATCACGGTGTCGGTACGCGTACGGTTCCAGTGAAGATGAAACGTGAGTTTTGTCACAGAGTTCGTTTTGTAATCTCACTGGTTATTTCTCAGTAAAAAAAATTATATATATATATATATAGTAATATTTCGAATGCAAAGGTGAATAAAATAACTTGATTAAAGTTCATAATCAATTGCTTCGGGTTTACAGAAAGTTAATAACTCGAAAATTTTCGGGTTATTACATTTAGCCACATACACAATTACTTCGTGTGACCATATATGGATTTTGGTCACACTTTTCAATTGCGTGACATATATTTGTCACATATGTATATATATAGTGTGACTAATGTTTCAACCTTATTTGTATCCGTCACACGTCCCAAATTATAAGTGACTAAAAAATCAAAAAAAAATTTACCAGATACGTATAGTCACGAAAATATTCAAATGTGTGGTTGTAGCCACATATGTAATTCGGAAATGGTCACACAAGTCGGATCAAGTGTGGCTGTTTATTTTATTCTCGTACATTTAGTCACACAAAAAGCGACTATGTGGCTGTTCGAAAAAAAGCATGGGTGACTAAATCCCATTTTTGTACTAGTGTTATGAACATGTGGTAACGTTGAATGTGTGTGGTGAAGAAATGAAATAAAAATATATACATAATAAGTTTGTGATGAACTTAGTTACAAGATGAGGAAAGGCATAGTGATTGAGTAAATAGTAAAATAGAACGAAACTTCCTAAATAATAATAGCTAAAATGAGATGAATATGTGTGAAGCTAAGGTGTTGTCATGAAATAATTATATTACGGCTAAGGCGATTAGCTGTAATCATTAATAAAAAATGAGCGTGTTATAATTGACGATCTATGTATGGTCTACATGTAAAGGAAGCGAGTGAGACTAAAAGAAGAGAGATAAGATATGGAAACAAAAATGTGATGGATTAAAAACGTAAGAAAGAATGAGAGGAGTATGTGTGAGATAAAGACGTTGTCTTGAAATTATCATATTACGGCTAAGGTGATTAGCTGTAATCACCATAATGAATGCATGAGTTTCGGTTGGTAAAATGTGAGAAGTCTATATGTAAATGAGTCGAGTGGACTAAAATGTAAAGTGAGAATGTGAAAATGATTAATGAAGGCTAAGAATGCAAGAGGTAAAGTAAAGATGTGAAAATAACTAAAGCGGATTAAGAATGTAAGGAGTGTGTATGAGATAAAGGCGTTGTTCTGAAATTATCATATTACTGCTAAGGCGATTAGCGGTAATTACTATAATAAACGAATGTAATAATGTGTGTGTGGTGCTTATGACTTGGATCCGTTGTTAAGGTGATAAAGTGTGAATGTAATGATCCTTCGGGATGAATGTTAAATTTGGTATCCCTCGGGATGACCAAGTAAAGGAATGTTAAGGAATCCTTCGGGATGAATGTTAAAGATCCTTAGGGATGAAAAGTGTTGCCTTCACCGGCAAGGGGTTGCCTACGTCCATGGCATATAAAAGTATCCCATGATGAATGTGATAATGTGAAGGATCCAAGTCTAAGAAGAGTAAAAATAATGTAATAAAAACAATGAGAAAATAATAAAAGTTAAATTGGGAATTAGGAGTAGTGGTGTTATGTCGGGAGTACATAACCACTAGTTTATATTTCTTGATTTACATCGATTGGGACGCCTCTCCATGTAAATGAGGAATTATAAACGAGTGGGCTATGTGTTGCCGACATGGCACGAGTAGGGTTAGAGAAGTAGAAAGAGGGAGTTTAGAGTTAGTTAGGAATTGTAAGGACTAAGATAAGAGGGTTAGAATTGGACCATGGCTTTTAGTTGGGACTTAGGAGAAACATTGATGGAGTGGAGAAATTGTAATGATGATATAATGTGCCTTGCGGCGTGGTATAAACATGATGAATGAAAGTAATGGAATGTGAACGTGTTAGTCGAATGTAACTATGATAAGTCAAATAGTACGAGTTTCTTAAGTATCAAGTAGTAAAAGAATAAGAGTATGGGGTAAGGCAAGTGGGATTGTGAAGTAACGATAATAGAGTGGATTAGAATAATGGCTAGTTGTAATAAGTATGTTTTGTATTATGTAAAGTCTAAGCAGGAGTTGTGTGGTATAGAAGTAAGCGGGAGTAACGTGGATTAGGGCATGTGATATGATATGGTATGCATAGAGTTGCAAGGTCACTTAGATCGTTGCAATAAGTAAACTAGTAAGTAAGGTGTTGGGAAAGAGATGAGTTATGTGACTAAGTTTTGATTAGAAATGGACGACAGATTTCGGGGACGAAATCTAAATAAGGGGGTAGAATTGTTAGACCCGTATCCCGGTTACGAGTAGGCCCCACCCTAGATGAAATATGCTAAGATTTGATGTGATTGGTTGGTTAACAAAGTTACGTGGAAAGTCAAACCCGGTAGTCAAACTAATAGTCAAAGTATGACTAAAGTAGTAATATGAAATGTGATGCATAACTAAAGGGACCTAAGTTGTCATTGTAGCAAAGTGTTATATTAAGTTAGTTGTGGCTAAAATAGAAGGGATAGGACTTGAGGGGCTATTCTTGCCAATGGGCCAAAGAGCCTCCTAACTAGCTATAACTAGTTTATTCTAGTTGTTTCCTCAATTATTGAGGTGTGTGATGGAGTCCGGATTTAGAGAGAAGGAAAAAGGGAGGGAAATAGCTAAATGATGATCCAAGAAGAAATAGGTAAAGATCAAGTATTGGTAGCCTTCATTAGTGATAATCATCACATGTAAGTATCTATATTCTTAATATAAATGAAGCTGTAGATTATGGAGAAGGTGGGTTTTCATCATATGATCAAGATATGGTCATATGATGATGTAGGAAGAAAGATGGGTATGTTTTATGGGTTAGATTAACCCTTGTTTATGTGATTGATTGCTATGTTATTAGGGTTTGATATGTTGTAGAAGATTGATGATGATGATGGATGAAGTTGGTGATGATGATGACTTTGATGTTGTTAGCTTGGACTAAGGTAAGTAACTCTCCCTAAAACATGTGTTATGTATGTATTTATCATGTATGTATTGTGGTTGTGTAAGAGCATAGGAGTTGGGTTAGTATGGTTGTAAGCTAAGGATGGATGGCTAGTGACCTTGGATAAGAGTATGTTAGTTATCGGCTTTGGACTAGTTAAGGTATGTTGTGATTATGGTTGTGTTGAATGAATGTGATTACGTTGTGAAGTTGAGTATGATATGAGTGGTATGTGGTAGTTTAGAGGTTTTTATGTGATTATGATGCTTATGTGAAAGTATGTGTATGATATATGTTTTATGATGGGTTACTTACTAAGCGTAAGCTTATTCTTTTAGTTGTCAATGTTTTTGTAGGCTTAAGTGCGGCGGAATTGAAGGCTTGGAGTATAGCATAAGAGTTTGGAATGGATTTGGAAGATAACAAGCATTAGGAGCTAGGTAGAATACCGAGCTTGAGTCAAAGTTGTACCCCGAGAGTCTATTTTATGAGTCGTATAATGTGTGTTAAGGTCGGGTAACGGTTTGGGAGTCTAACGAGTTGTCAAATGTGTTTTAAGTGTTTTTAGTGAATGTTTAAGGGAGTGTTTGGATTAGCGTATATTCGTACCCATTTTGGAGTCAAACGGGTCAATTGCCGTGTATTATAGTTTGATATGGTTTTGAATGTAAAGTGGGTGTTTTGATACAAGTTATAGTGTTGTATTGAGGTCAAAATGAGTTGTGGGTGAGTATTGAGTTTATGCAGACTTTCTGCTGATGTTCTATCTCAGACGGATAGATACGGCGCATCTCTTTTTGGGATACGGTGCATCTATCCAAACCCAAATTTCGGTTTCAAGTTTCGGTCTCATTTGGGTAGATACGGCGCATCTCTTTTTGGGATATGGCGCATCTATCCAACAGTCCAAAATTGGTAATTTTCTAAATGTCGTACAAAACAAACCGTAAGTCGTCACGGGTCGTACCACCTATCATTTTGAAGGTATTTGAGTCTATTTTCATTTAAAAATAGCCTCAAGGGTTGGATGTTTATGGATTTTTTTCATTTCATAAAAGAGTGACAGCAGGTCAGTTTTGAGAGGTCGTTTTCGCAATTTTTGGTCTAATCGGGCACAGGGTGTAACACCTCATCCTTGCTGTTTCCTCCAGGATTTACCCCTCCATCTCGAGTCTTCGAGATTGGGGAGACCTCCAGGGCAGCAGTTACTCGTACACCCACTCCCTCCACTATCATGACTCGACTAGAGCACCATGAGGAGCAGATAGACACCCTACTGAGTTTCACTAATGAGGTGTCTCTCGACCGCACCAAGACGGTCGATGCTACTATCCATGACCTCGTGACAGAGAGGATGGATTTACAGGAGGGTCTAACCAGGATACAGATAGAGATGGTTGAGACACGCTCTTAGATGACGGTTTTTTAGTTGGAGAGACAGAGACAGATAGAAGAGGTTCTGCAAGCTCGCTACAGGATCTCTACCCTAGAGAGCCTCATTGAGGACATACAGGTCAGGCAGTGGACAGAGATATAGGGACTTCTGGATCAAATCACAGAGCTTAAGGGACGCATGGACGAGACATCCAGGAGCTAGACATATATTACATCAGTTGTAGTGTAGAGGCATCTTAGCCTGCCGCATGTGACATTAATAAAAGACCTTGTATTGTTTTGTTTTGTAAAACAACTGATCAAGTTATTAATATTATGTTGTTGGTTGTGGATTTGCTATATATTGATGTTGATTTATGTTGCCATGGTTGTTTCCTTATATTCATGTGTGTTGTGATTGTATTCAGACATGTCGTGATGTTATTTAGGATTGTTATGGTTCTTTATATGTTATAACTGGGCTATAATCATAGACTTTTAACAAAGAAAAATTTCGGAAGAAAACTTGATGAATGTAGAGAAAGTTGCCGAACTTCAGCCTTTGTAGATGATGAATCAGTTTGTTCCTTAGCAATCCTATACCAAGAGTTGATCATTTATTATAAATACATGTACAATAGTATCTAGACATGTCGTGATTTTATAATTCTCATAGACCTAGTTGGTTATGATTTCACATTGTGACAGTATTGTTTTGACTTGTATGCAATTACCTTGTTACTAGAATTATTCTAACATGGTCATTATGTAAATTCTAAATCTGTGTTTTTTTCTTGTGGTGTTAATAGAAGTATGGCTCGCACAAGAAAAGCAACTACAACACTAACACCAGCCATGACTCCAGAAGCTATCCAGAAATTGGTAGCCGACAGCGTTGCTGTAGCACTCGAAACCCAAGCGGCTACAAAAGCTCGTTCGAGTAGCAACAATAGAGCAACGGGAGAAAGCGAGATAGCTGCATCTCACAAATGTACCTACAAGGACTTCATGAGTTGCAAGCCAACTCACTTTAAGGGTACAAAGGGAGTGACTGAACTTGCTCATTGGTTTGAGCGTACTGAAACAGTCTTCATGAGAAGCGGTTTTCCTGACAACTGTAAAGTCACTTATGCCACAGGGACCCTCTTGGAGGATGCACTGTCATGGTGGAATGCTACTGCCCAAACCATGGGTATTGAGGAAGCATATCAAATCACCTAGGCCGAGTTTAAACAAAAAATGATAAGGAAGTACTATCCACGTACTAAAATTAAGAAACTGGAAGAGGAATTTCACCATCTGGTTGTGAAGGGCAATGATATCAAAACTTATAACAGGAGGTTCCAAGAACTTGCTGCACTGTGCCCAACCATGGTGCCAGATCTTGAAAATATGTTGGAAAAGTACATCGAGGGCTGCCTCGAAGTATTGAGGGGAATGTCACCACATCTAAACCACCGACTCTTGAAGAGGCCATCACCATTGCCCAAAGATTACTGGACCGAGAAATTAAACGGGGTTCTACGTCAAGGAACATTGATCATAAACGAAAGTTTGATGATAGAAGAACCACTCATCACAACAACAACATGTACCACATCAGCAACAACCGTAACCACAATTATCAACAGAATTGCAACAACTATCACCACCAACAAAATTGCAGGCAGGAAGCTGCCAGGGCTTATGTTGCTGCACCAGCTGACATAAGTGGTTATACCGGAAGACGACCCCCATGTAACCGATGCAGAATGCATCATACTGGGCCTTTTGTTTCCAAATGCGGAAAGTGCCAAAAAATAGGCCACAAAACTAGCGACTGCTTGACCACTGGTGCAAATTTGCAACTGGTAATAGTGATATGCCACGGGTGTAACGAGAAGGGGCACTACAGGAACCGATGCCCAAGTCAGAATGCTGACCAGAACAACACTGCTCGTGGGAGAGCATATGTACTAGGTGACGGAAATGCACCGCACGACCCTAGCGTAGTCACGGGTACATTCTTACTTAACCAACGAAATGCTAAAATTTTATTTGATTCCGGAGCCGATAAGAGCTTTGTGTCTACTTCATTTGCTTCTCTGCTTAACATTGCCCCAATAAAACTAGACACTACATATGAAATTGAAATGGCTAACACGAACCTAATAGGCACCAATACGGTAATTCGAGGCTGCACCATAATCTTACTAAACAAACATTTTTCACATCGACCTAATGCCTATTCAACTTGGTAGTTTTGACATCGTCGTTGGCATGGATTGGTTGTCCAAGCACCATGTTAGAATCATCTGTGACAAGAAAGTCGTCCACATTCCACTCGATGGTGAAACTCTTATTGTCCATGGCTATCAAAGTAGAACTCGACTTAGCATTATCTCGTATATCAAGACGGTGAAGTATATGAATAAGGGATGCCACGTGGTCTTGGTTCAAGTGACGTGACGGAAAATGAATAGAAAGAGAAGCAACTTGAAGATGTGCCAGTCGTCAAATATTTTTCTAAAGTGTTCCCAGAAGATTTGCCCGGTATTTCACCCGTCCATCAAGTAGAATTTCAGATCGATTTAGTACCTGGGGCGGCACTAGTAGCGAGAGCACCCTATAGGTTGGCACCGTCTGAAATGAAGGAGTTATCTGAGCAATTGAAAGAGCTATCAGATAAGGGGTTCATCCAACCAAGTTCATCACCTTGGGGATCTCCAATCTTATTCGTCAAGAAGAAAGATGGATCGTTCCGAATGTGTACTGATTATAGAGAGTTGAACAAAATCACCGTGAAAAATTGATATCCATTACCTAGGATCGATGATTTGTTTGATCGGTTAAAAGGATCAAGTGTCTACTCGAAAATTGAGCTGAGAGTCCGAGAAGAAGACATTCCCAAAATAGCTTTCAGAATGCGGTACGAACATTACGAATTTCAGGTGATGCCATTTGGTCTAACCAATGCACCTGCAGTATTTATGGACTTAATGAACCGAGTATGCAAACCATACTTGGAAAAATTCATGATCGTGTTCATAGACGATATTCTAATCTACTCCCACAGCAAGGAAGAACATGCTGAATATTTGAGAACTATCTTAGAGTTACTCAAAGATGAGAAATTGTAAGCTAAGTTCTCCAAATGTGACTTTTGGATTCAAACGGTACAATTTCTTGGGCATGTTATCACCAGTCAATTTATCCATGTAGACCCTGCCAAGATCGAGGCAGTTAAAGATTGGGCATCTCCTACAAACCCAACAGGGATACGCCAATTTTTAGGTCTTTCCGGTTACTACAGAAGATTCATAGAAGACTTCTCAAAAATTGCCAAGCCTTTGACAGAACTAACCCAGAAGAACAAGAAATATAACTGGGAAGAAAAACAAGAGTCAGCTTTCCAACTCTTGAAACAAAAACTTTGTGAAGCATCAATTTTGCGCTACCCGAAGGAAGTGAAGACTTCGTAGTGTATTGTGATGCATCACACCACGACTTAGGCGCAGTTCTGATGCAAAAGAGCAAAGTAATAGCCTATGCTTCTCGATAACTCAAAAAGAATGAAGAGAACTATACAACTCATGATCTAGAATTAGGAGCAGTAGTCTTTGCTCTTAAGATATGGAGACATTACCTGTACGGCACCAAGTGCACGGTATTCACCGATCACAAAAGTCTTCAACACATGCTGGATCAAAAGGAGTTGAACATGAGAAAGCGTCGATGGTTAGAGTTGCTCAATGACTATGATTGTGAAATTTGCTATCACCCAGGGAACGCAAATGTCATGGCGGATGCCTTGAGTAGAAAGGAGTGAATTAAACCTCTCAGAGTCCGATCTTTGGGAATGACCATTTGTTCACCCCTTCCATCACAAATCCTCAAAGCTCAATCTGAAGCTCTCAGGGAGGAGAACAGACCCAGTGAAAGAATCTACGGTATGCCAGGAAATGAGAATGGTTTTGTGAAAAGATTTGACGGAATGCTTTGTTTCAAGGAAAGAAGTTGGGTCCTACTCTGCGGAGGTATACGTGACCTCATTATACATGAATCCCAAAACTCCAAATACTCCATTCACCCGGGTTCTGACAAGATGCATCAGGACCTCAAGCAACTCTATTGGTGGCCAAACATGAAGGCCGACATCGCCGAGTATGTCGGGAAATGCTTGACCTGCTCAAGAGTAAAGGCGGAATGTCAAAAGCCGTCAGGATTGCTAATACAACCCAAACTTCCAGTATGAAAATGGGAACGGATTACTATGGACTTTATCACCAAATTACCAAGGACCTCAACCAGATTGGACACCACCTGGTCATCATTGATCGTCCCACCAAGTCCGCTCATTTCTTACCGATCAGGGAAACTGACGAGATGAGTACTCTCGCACAGTTGTATTTTTAGGAAATATTGTCCCGACATGGAATGCCAATCTCCATTATCTCAAATAGAGATAGCCGATTCACGTCTAGGTTTTGGCAGACTCTGCAGAAAGCCCTGGGTACCCGCTTAGATATGAGCCTGCATATCACCCTCAGACTGATGGGCAAAGTGAAAGGAAAATTCGAACCCTAGAAGACATGCTTCGGGTGTAACACCCCCTAAATTTCAAGTTAACAGCGGAAGACTAATCGGGGTATTACTCGAAGGATCATATTCATAATCATAGAAAATGACTTGAAAGAGGCGTTTTGAAAGTAATTATCATTCATTTAATAATTCAGATACAAAATGGAAATTTCAATGTTTAATATCTCACAAAAGATATGATAGTTTGAAATGAATGATAGAATTTATTTGACACAAAAAATCTTCAGTTTATTTGCCCACTCCGTATCTTGAATGCTCCGTTAATTACCTGAGATAAACATGCTAAAAGTCAACAAAATTGTTGAGTGAATTCATAGTGTTTGAAATTGTAAACAATTTGAACACAAGTCTATAATTGCATAGAAATACAATCATATTTGAAATAGTAATATTGCAGTTCGATATATATTGCCCTAAGTCTCATGACACTCAAACCTTAACGATTACTGCCGAAACGGTATGAACACACCAAATTAATGGTGTGAGTTATGGCCCTCAATAGGAGATTTCCGTCTACCTATTTCATTCAAATAAAGTGCATTTGACTAATCCAACTAGCAACTAGAACCATCTTCTGGATAGTTCAAATAGGAAGTCAGCCTCCAACAGATATGTTCACTATATTCGCGTCCACTCGCAAGTGGTTAATGGCTCATGATGGGAGGGACTTGTAATAATGGCAATAGTAGTGGTAACTTAGGCAATATCAGTCAGGTATAGGATACAGAAAATACTTGTGTTCTGTTTTATAGCATGTATCTCCCCACGAATTTGAAAGTATGTAAAATAAAAGTGGGACTATGAGCTCACCTTGAATGTAGTTGGCAAAGATAATGTGAAATCGAAGGTAATACGGGAACGGCTCCAACACACGACCTGAATAATAGGGAAGTATGAGATTTTGATAGTTTTGCCTTAATATGAATAATGATTGTGGAAACAGTATCGAATAACGAATTGGTTCGTGATGAGAATGGATGATATGTTTAAAATGCTTAAAGTTCAAAAATAATATTATATATAATATTATCTTGTTTTTATGTATATTGAATCTGTAAATATCATTTCCTCGAAAGTGGGTGAATGATTCGTTATGTTATTCGTTAGAAATTCGTTATAAATATATATAAACGTATCGTTTGTAAAATGAATTGTACGAAATGTAAAAATGGCTTTTTAGGATAAAAAGGTATAAAACATTAATTGTGAAAATATATAAAACATAGTTACTGTATGGTCCTCCAATCTATATAAAATTTACACTTTTAACCCTAACGGTGAAACTTTTGCACCGTTAGTCCCTGGTTAGATAATAATTACATTTTTTGTCCAAGATATTCAAATATGACATTTTAAGGCTTCTGTTTACTGTATATTCAATTTCTACCAATTAGTTATCAAAATGGCAGTTTAACACTAGTTTATACAAAAGTTACATAATTAACTCGATTTACATATTAATTTGCATTTTTAGTCGAAAAGCTACAAAACTTATAGATTAAATTTTCTGAGAGTTGCATAAGCCTCAAATAGCTTATTGGAGTTTATAAAACTGCTTATTACTTAAAAAGTGCTTATTATTAGCTGAATGGGCCTTAACGAATTTAAAACAGGCCCGTTAAGAACATTCGATCAAATGGGTTTTAAAATATTTTGGACTTGGTTTTGGGCTTATAACATGGTCTTATTAACATAACCAAACTGCTTATAGGAATGCTTATTCGGATTAGCTTATTTGAGCTTAATGGGCTTTAAGGCCCACTCGATACATATTATGTTTTAAAAACCTGTTTCGAGAGCCATTAACTTGTACTATTAAAAAGGTGTTATACGAGCTTATTAGAAGAGCTTATTGGCATAGCTTATTAGATGAGCTTATGGAGAAATAGTTTTTGTAATTTATTCGATAGGTTGTACGTGTAGAAATGATTATATGGAACGTTTTCTAGTCGACAAAATCAAAAGGTCCAAAATGAATAAATGACATATATACGTTCGATATGTAACATGAGCTCAAAATGAGTCTCGATAAGCACTGATATGATGAAATATGTGTCGAATGAATAAAGTACTTGTTATCTAGCCAACCTTTGAATTAGGAGGTCATATGCATACGAAATATAAATAATAAGAAATCAAAAAAATGAATAGAAAGCTTGGAATGACGTCGAATGATATATAACGATGCATGAAGCTTAAGGAAATCATGAGTATATATTGAAATGAGTTCAGATGACTTACTACACCAAAAATGGTGGTGAGAACACGTCGAAATGGACTAGAAATCGAATGGTTTGTACGTAGCTCACTAGAACAATAGCAAAAGAATCAAGATCAAGCTTGAACCTTTGGATAAGGGATTGAACAACTAGATTATGGCTCTTGCTCTTGAATGGTCTCGGATAAAGAGAATACTTAGGAGAAAATATGTGTGAAATGAGTTTATGAGTGAATGAATGTGTGTGTATATGTTTACGTATATATACACAAGTATACTAGTTTATAGTTTTATAATGTACACAAGTTAGGGTGATTTGATGGTAGCAGAGATTAGACAAGGATTTGGGAGATTCATCCTAGCTAGCACTCGAGTATTAGGATATTAGAGAGGTGCTTGTGTGCTTGGTTATAGTCAAGTGGCATGTACAAGTTTCATTCGACATGCATTAGGTCCAAAAGACCTTTAGATGTGACCAAAATGGTATAGGAAAAGTGTAATAAGGATTTTAGGACTCACTTGACTCGGTTATAAGAAAAGCACTTAGGTAAAAATATGTTTGGTCGAGTTTGGATATACCCGAATGATTTTGTACTTGTGTCAAGTTGTACTAGCTTTGAGCCTCATTTATATAGTAAACATTCGAACTAGATAAAATGAATTGCCATTCATGAATCCTTGAAATGTGAAAAATTGAATCATGTAAAATGTAGTATAGATAGTGTGTCGAAATATCGAGATATCGAGGCCAAGTATTCGTTTGTTGGTTCGAAGGAAATAAAAGAAATATAAGAATTGGGCTTGAATAGTGTGGGATTTAAATAGCCTGTTGGGCCGAGAAATAGTAATAAGGATCCGTTTGGTTTTTATTCGTAGAATGGATTCTCGTGGTCTGTGTGTGAGCTCGTTCCAAAGTATTGTGAATCATGTAACAACGTTTTTTATTCATGGTAATGTAATAAACAAAAATTTTAAATTTTTCCCGTAAAAATGGTTAAATGAACTGTCATGATAATTTAATACTTGATTAACATTTACAAAGTACTGGGGAGTTTTACAGGTTGCTACAATACCTACCCGTCAAACAGAATTCCGTCCCGGAATTTAAGTCTAAGATAGTTGTTAGGATTGTCTATGGAAATAGGTGTGGGTATTTGTCGCAAATTTGGTCCTCACGTTCCCATGTATACTCTGTTCATCGCTTAGAGTTCCATTGAACTTTGACTATTGGGATACGGTTTTGCTTTAGCTGTTTCACCTCTCAGTCCATTATTTCCACTTGTTCCTCTGTAAATTCGAGTTTGTCATCAAGTCGGATTTCTTTCATTAGGATGACAACAGCTTCATCTGACAAACATTTCTTCAAGTTCGATACGTGAAATGTGTTGTGTACTCTGCTAAGTTCCCCTGGGAGCTAAAGTTTATAAGCCAATGGACCAATCCTTTCAAGGATTTTGAACGGTCCAATGTACCGTGGATTTAACTTTCCACACTTTCCAAAGAGTACCATTCCTTTCCATGGAGAAACTTTCAACATAACCCTGTCTCCAACCTGGAATTTCATTGGCTTTTACCTCATATCGGCGTAGCTCTTTTTTCTGTCACGTGCGGCTTATAGTCGTTGCCTCTTAAATATCCTTTCTGTTGTCTCGTGTATCAGTTCAGTTCCTGTGAGTTGTACATCACCCACTTCATCCCAACAAACAGGCGATCTGCACTTTCGACCATAAAGTACTTCAAATGGTGTTGCTTTGATGCTGGCATAGTAGCTGTTGTTGTAGGAAAATTCATCCAACGACAAGTGTTTATCCCAACCTTTTTCGAAGTCTATTACACATGCCCGAAGCATGTCTTCTAAGGTTTGGATTGTTCTTTCACTCTGCCCATCAGCCTGAGGGTGATAAACGGTGCTCATATATAAACGTGTACCGAGAGCTTTCTGTAGAGTCTACCAAAATCTAGAAGTAAATCGGCTATCTCTATCTGAGATAATGGAGATTGGAACTCCATGTCGGGACACTATTTCCTTCAGATACAACTGTGCAAGAGTGCTCATCTCGTCAGTTTCTTTGATTGGTAGGAAATGAGCGGACTTGGTGAGACGATCAATGATGACCCAGATGGTGTCCAATCCAGTTAACGTCTTTTGTAATTTGGTGATGAAGTCCATAGTAATTCGTTCCCATTTCCATACTGGAAGTTCGGGCTGTACAAGTAATCCTGACGGCTTTTGACATTCAGCCTTGACCCTTGAACAGGTCAAACATTTTCCAACATATTTGGCGATGTTGGCTTTTATTTTTGGCCACCAATAGAGTTTCTTGAGATCTTGATACATCTTGTCAGAACCCGGGTGAATGGAGTACTTGGATTTGTGGGATTCATGCATAATGAGGTCACGTATACCTCCATAGAGTGGAACCTAACTTCTCTCTTTGAAACAAAGCATTCCGTCTGATCTTTTCACGAAACCATTCTCATTCTATGGCATACCGTGAATTCTTTCACAGGGTCTATTCTCTTCTCGAAGAGCTTCAGCTTAGGCTTTGAGGATCTGCGATGAAAGTGGTGAACAAATGGTCATTCCCAGAGATAGGACTCTGAGAGGTTTGATTCGTTCTTTTCTGCTCAAGGCATGATCCACAACTTTTGCTTTCCCTGGGTGATAGCGAATTTCACAATCATAGTCGTTAAGCAACTCTAACCATCGTCGCTATCTCATGTTCAACACATTTTTATCCACAGAGTTTTTGATAGCGAATTTCACAATCATTACGAAGTCTTCACTTCCTTCGGGTAGTGCTAAGATTGGTTCTTCACAGAGTTTTTGCTTCAAGAGCTGGAAAGCTAACTCTTGTTTTTCTTCCCAGTTATACTTCTTGTTCTTCTGGGTCAGTTCTGTCCAAGGCTTTGCAATGTTTGAAAAATCTTCTATGAATCTTTTGTAGTAACCAGCAAGACCTAAAAATTGGCGTATCTCGGTTGGGTTGGTAAGAGATGCCCAATCTTTAACCGCCTCAATCTTGGCGGGGTCTACGTGGATACCTTTACTGTTGATAACATGACCAAGAAATTATACCGTTAGAATCCAAAAATCACATTTGGAGAACTTCGCATACAACTTTTCCTCTTTGAGTAACTTTAAGATGATTCTCAAATGTTCAGCATGTTCTTCTTTGCTGCGGGAGTAGATTAGAATATCATCTATGAACACAATCATGAATTTGTCCAAATATGGTTTGCATACTCGGTTCATCAAGTCCATGAACACTGCGGGTGCATTGGTTAGACCAAATGGCATTACTTTAAATTCGTAATGTCCGTACCGCATTCTGAAAGCTGTCTTCGGAATGTCTTCTTCTCGGACTCTCAGCTGATGATATCCCGATCTCAGATCAATTTTCGAGTAGACACTCGATCCTTGCAACTGATCAAACAAATCATCGATCCTGGGTAATGGATATCGATTCTTCACATTGAGTTTGTTCAACTCTCTATAATCAATACACATTCGGAACGATTCATCTTTCTTCTTGAGGAATAAGACTAGAACTCCCCAAGGTGATGAACTCGGTCGGATGAATCCCTTATCTGATAGCTCCTTCAACTACTCAGATAATTCTTTCATTTTAGAAGGTGCCAACCTATAGGGTGATTTTGCAACTGGCGTCGCCCCAGGCATTAAATCAATCTGAAATTCTACTTGTCGGACTGGTGGAATACCGGGCAAATCTTCCAGAAATACTTCAGAAAACTCTTTGACAACTGGCACTTCTTCAAGTTGTTTCTCTTTCGATTCATTCTCCGTCACTTGAATCAGAAACACGTGACATCCTATGTTCATATACTTCACCGTCTTGATGTACGAGATGATGCTAAGTCGAGTCTTACTTTGATCGCCACGAACAATAAGAGTTTCACCATTGAGTGGAATTTAAACGACTTTCTCATCACAGATGATTCTAGCATGGTGCTTGGATAACTAATCCATGCCAATGACGATGTCAAAACTACCAAGTTGAATAGGCATGAGATCGATGGGAAAAGGTTTGTCTAGTGAGGTTAAGGTGCAACCTTAGATTATCGTATTGGTGCCTATAAGGTTTCCGTTAGCTATTTCAATTTCGTAGGTAGTATCTAGTTCTATTGGGTCAATGTTAAGCAAAGAAGCAAATGAAGTAGACATAAAGCTCTTATCAGCTTTGGAATCAAATAATATTTTAGCACTTTGTTGGTTTAGTAAGAATGTACCTGTGACTATTCCGGGGTCCTGTGGTGCGTTTCCGTCACCGAGCACATATGCTCTCCCACGAGCAGAGTTGTTCTGATTAGTATTCTGTTTTGGGCAGTGGGTCCTGTAGTGCCCCTTCTCGCCACACCTGTGGCACACTATTGCTATCGGTTTTAAATTTTCACTAGTGGCCCTGCAGTCACTAGTTCTGTGGCCTACTTTTCTGCACTTTCCACATTTGGCAGGACAAGTGCCAGTGTGATGCAGTCTGCATTGGTTACACTGGGGTAGTGTTCTGGTATAACCTTTTCCTTCAGTTGGTGCAGCAACATAAGCTTTGGCAGCTTCCTGTCTACGATTTTGTTGGTGGTGGTAGTTGTTGCGATTTGACTGATAATTACGGTTACAGTTGCGGTTGTTGTTGTTGTTGTTGTTGTTGTGATTAGTGGTTCCATGATCATTTAACTTTTGCTTATGATCATTGTTTCCGGAGGTAGAAATCTGTTTAATTTCCCGGTCTAGTAATCGGAGTGCAATTGTGATGGCCTCTTCCAGAGTTGGTGGTTTTGATGAGGTGAAATTTCCCTCAATGCTTCGAGGCAGTCCCTTGATGTACTTCTCCAACATCTTTTCAAGGTCCGGCACCATGGTCGGGCACAGTGCAGCCAGTTCTTGAAACCTTCTATTGTAAGTTTTTATATCGTTCCCCCTCACAACGAACTGGTGGAATTCCTCTTCCAGTTTCCTGATTTCAGTACGTGGGCAGTATTTCTTTAGCATTTTCTGTTTTAATTCAGCCCAGGTAATCTGATACGCTTCCTCGATACCCATGGTTTGGGCGGTAGCATTCCACTATGATAGTGCATCTTCCAGAAGGTCCCCGTGGCATAGGTGACTTTGCAGTTGTCTGGACAATTGCTTCTCATGAATACCGTTTCCGTACACTCAAACCACTGAGCCAGTTCGGTCACTCCTTCTAAACCTTTAAAGTAAGTTGGCTTGCAACTCATGAAATCTTTATAGGTACACTTGCGAGATGCAGATGCCTCGCTTTCGGTTGTTGCCCTGTTGTTGCCACTCGAGCGAGCTATTGTAGCCGCTTGAGTTTTGAGGGCCGCAGCAACGCTATCGGCTACTAGTTTCTGGATAGCTGCTGGGGTCATTGCTGGTGTTGGTTTCGTAATTTCCTTTCTTGTGCGGGCCATAATTCTATTAATACCACAAGAAAACACAGATTTAGAATCCACATAATGACCATGTTAGAATAATTCGAGTAACAAGGATATTGCATACAAGTCCTAACAATACTGTCACAATGTGAAATCACAACCAACTGAGAATCATAAAATCATGACATGTCTGGGTATTATCGTAAATAAATGATCAACTCTTGGTATAGGATTGCTTAGGAACAAAATGATTCATCATCTACAAAAGCTGAAGTTCAGCAACTTTCTCCACATTCATCAAGTTCTTCCAAAATTTTGGTTTATTCAAATATGTGATTATAGCACAGTTATAACATAGAAAGAACCATAACAATCGTAAGTAACATCACGACATATCTAAATACAATCACAATACACATGAACAACCACAGTAAAATAAATCAACATCAATATATAGTAAATCCATAACCAATAACATATATTAATAACTTGATCAGTTGTGTTCTAAAACAGAACGATACAAGGTCCTTTATTAATGCCACATGCGGCAGGCTAAGATGCCTCAAAACTATAGCTGATGTACATATGTCTAACTATTGGAAGTCTCATCCATGTGTCCCGTGAGCTCTGTAATCTGATCCAGAAGTCTCTGTATATCTGTCTGCTGCTATACCTGCATGTCCTCGATGAGGCTCTCTAATGTAGCGGCCCTACTACGAGCTTGCAGGACTTCTTCGATCTGCCTTTGTCTCTCTCTCTGAAAAACTGCCATATGAGAGCGCGTCTCAATTGTCTCTGTCTGAATCCTCGTCAAACCATCCTGTAGGTCCATCCTCTCGGATACGAGGTCATGTATAGTGCCATCGACCATCTCTGGGCGATCTAGTGATACCCTGTCAACGATGCTCAGAAGCGTGTCAATCTTCTCCTCATGACGCTCCAGTCGCGTCATGATGGTAGAGGGAGTAGGTGTGCGTGTAGCTGCTGCCCTGGAGCTCTTTCCAGTCTCATAGACTCGGGCTGGAGGGGCAAAACCTGGAGGGAATAGTAATGATGAGGAAGATGAATTGCTAGGATCTGCTATGCGGGCCCGGTTCTAAGGGGGTAAATCCTCCTCAGGAGTCGGATCCCGTTGGTGAGGTGCGAATGGGTATGATTGGGTAAGTAGGTTAAACAGGTAATCGGGTCTGACCGACGGTGGAGGGGGTGATGATAGTAGTGGGGGTAAGGTATGCTCAGGATATAATGGTGGTGTCATCCTGATCACATCCAATGGTGATGTAGGGGATAGAGGAGGTGATGGTGGTATAATCGGAACTACTGGTAATCTCACCCTCTTGCGAGGTGTGTGCATCCTGATGGGACCATTTGGATGACTCCTAAATGGTCTCATAAAAGTCTCGGGCTCATATAGCTGTAGGATTCTGACTCATCTACGCCGGAATATCGGTACAGGTGGGGGTGGTGGTGTAGGTAAAGGAGTCTCTGCGTCTTCTGCAGGTAGCCACTGCTGCGTCTGCATATACTGATCATCTGATAGTGGAGTGTAAGTAGGAGAAACTAGACGGTCTCCCGGTGAGGTGGTGAAATATATGCCCGTCTAGCCTGCACGTACGGGTCCTCTAGCAAGGGTGAGTTTGTGTTTCCTGGTGCAATAGGTGTCATAGGTGGTGTAGGAACGACTTCACCATCCTCGAAGGGCTCCGTCTCGTCCGATGCGACATTCGACACTTTAGCAGTTGAGGTACTGGGAACTAATGGTGAGGTGATGGATGATAAAGTATCCTCAGACTCCACATCCGATGATGAGGTGCTAAGGTGAGACAATGAAGACATGGTACTGTAATAACCCCGAAAATAGTAAATGTAAGTCATCAATATGAAATCAAGTATATAAAAGTTGATATGAAATAATCTTGTTAAGCAACACTCTAAACACGGTGTTGTGAAATATGTAGGCACGGGGGGTGCAAGGTGGTATGGTGTAAAGTGGTCCATTTTGAAAGCATAGTTATAGTCCAATGTTTAAAATACACTTGGTTCTCTATAACCATGGCTCTGATACCAATCTGTAACACCCTCTAAATTTCAAGTTAACTACGAAAGACTAATCGGGGTATTACTGGAAGGATCATACTCATAATAATAGAAAACGACTCGAAAGAGGCGTTTTGAAAGTAATTATCATTCATTTAATAATTCAGATACAAAAGGGAAATTTCAATGTTTAATATCTCACAAAAGATATGATAGTTTGAAATGAATGATAGAATTTACTTAACACAAAAAAACCGTCAGTTTATTTGCCCACTCCGTGCCTTGAATGCTCCATTAATTACATGAGATAAACATGCTAAAAGTCAACAAAATTGTTGAGTGAATTCATAGTGTTTGAAATTGTAACTAGTTTGAACACAAGTCTAGAATTGCATAGAAATACAATCATATTTGAAATAGTAATATTGCAGTTCGATGTATATTGCCCTAAGCCTCATGACACTCAAACCTTAACGATTACCGCCGAAACGGTATGAACACACCAAATTAATGGTGTGAGTTATGGCCCTCAATAGGAGATTGCCGTCTACCTATTTCCTTCAAATAATGTACATTTGACTAATCCAGCTAGCAACTAAGACCATCTTCTGGATAGTTCAAATAGGCAGTCAGCCTCCAACAGATCTGTTCACTATATTCGCGTCCACTCGCAAGTGGTTAATGGCTCATGATGGGAAGGACTTGTAATAATGGCAATAGTAGTGGTAACTTAGGCAAAATCAGTCAGGTATAGCATACAGAAAATACTTGTGTTCTGTTTTGTAGCATGTATCTCCTCACGAATTTGAAAGTATGTAAAAGATAAAAGTGGGACTATGAGCTCACCTTGAATGTAGTTGGCAAAGATAATATGAAATCAAAGGTAATAAGGGAACGACTCAAATACACGACCTGAATAATAGGAAAGTATGAGATTTCAATAGTTTTTGCTTAATATGAATAATGATTGTGGAAACAGTATCGGATAACGAATTGGTTTGTGATGAGAATGGATGATATGCTTAAAATGCTTAAAGTTCAAAAATAATATTATATATAATATTATCTTGTTTTTATGTTTATTGAATCTATAAATATCATTTCCTCGAAAGTGGGTGAATGATTCGTTATGTTATTCGTTAGAAATTCGTTATAAATATATATAAACGTATCGTTTGTAAAATAAATTGTACGAAATGTAAAAATGGCTTTTTAGGATAAAAAGGTATAAAAAATTAATTGTGAAAATATATATAACATAGTTACTGTATGCTCCTCCAATTTGTATGAAATTTACACTTTTAACCCTAATGGCGAAACTTTTGCACCGTTAGTCCCTGGTTAAATAATAATTACATTTTTTGTCCAAGATATTCAAATATGACATTTTAAGGCTTCTGTTTACTTTATATTCAATTTCTACCCATAAGTTATCAAAATGGCAGTTTAACACTAGTTTATACGAAAGTTACTTAATTAACCCGATTTGCATATTAATTTGCATTTTTAGTCCAAAAGCCACAAAACTTATAGATTAAATTTTCTAAGAGTTACATAAGCCTCAAATAGCTTATTGGAGTTTATAAAACTACTTATTGTTTAAAAAGTGCTTATTATTAGCTTAATGGGCCTTAACGAATTTAAAAAATGCCCGTTAAGAAAATTCGATCCAATGGGTTTTAAAATATTTTGGCTTGCTTTGGGCTTATAACATGGTCTTGTTAACATTACCAAACAGCTTATAGGACTGCTTATTTTGAGCTTAATGGGCTTCAAGGCTCACTCGATACATATTGTGTTTTAAAAACCTGTTTCGAGTGCCATTAACTTGTACGATTAAAAAGGTGTTATACGAGCTTATTAGAAGAGCTTATTGGAATAGCTTATTAGATGAGCTTATGGAGAAATAGTTTGTGTAATTTATTCGATAGGTCGTATGTGTAGAAATGATTATATGGAACATTTTCTAGTCAACAAAATCAAAAGGTCCAAAATGATTAAATGACATATATACGTTCGATATGTAACATGAGCTCAAAATGAGTCTCGCTAAGCACTGATATGATGAAATATGTGTCGAATGAATAAAGTACTTGTTATCTAGCCATCCTTTGAATTAGGAGGTCATATGCATACGAAAAATAAATAATAAGAAATCAAAAAAATGAACTCAAGTTTATAGTTTTATAATGTACACAAGTTGGGGTGATTTGATGGTAGCAGAGATTAGATAAGGATTTGGGAGATTCATCCTAGCTATCACTCGAGTATTAGGATATTAGAGAGGTTCTTATGTGCTTGGTTATAGTCAAGTGGCATGTATAAGTTTCATTCGACATGCATTAGGTCCAAAAGACCTTTAGACGTGACCAAAATGGTATAGGAAAAGTGTAATAAGGATTTTAGGACTCACTTGACTCGGTTATAAGCAAAGCACTTAGGTAAAAATACGTTTGATCAAGTTTGGTTATACGCGAATGATTTTGTACTTGTGTCGAGTTGTACTAGCTTTGAGCCTCGTTTATATAGTAAACGTTCGAACTAGATAAAATGAATTGCCATTCATGAATCCTTGAAATGTGAAGAATTAAATCATGTAAAATGTATTATAGATTGTGTGTCGAAATATCGAGATATCGAGGCCAAGTATTTATGTGTTGGTTCGAAGGAAATAAAAGAAATATAAGAATTGGGCTTGAATATTGTGGGCTTTAAATAGCCTGTTGGGCCGAGAAATAATAATAAGGATCCGTTTGGTTTTTATTCATAGAATGGATTGTCGTGGTTCGTGTGTGAGCTCGTTTCAAAGTATTGTGAATCACGTAACAACGTTTCTGATTCACGGTAATATAATAAACAAAATTTTTAAATTTTGCTCGTAAAAATGGTTAAATGAACTGTAATGATAATTTAATTCTTGATTAACATTTACAAAGTACTGGGAATTTTACAGGTTGCTACATCTGGCATGTGTAATTGACTTCGGAAAAGGTTGGGACAAACACTTGCCGTTGGCAGAATTCTCCTACAACAACAGCTATCACACCAGTATCAAGGCGGCGCCGTTTGAAGCACTTTATGGCCGAAAGTGCATATCACCTGTTTGTTGGACTGAAGTGGGAGATGTACAACTCACAGGACCTGAACTTATTCATGAAATGACTAAAAAGATATTCAAAATCAGGCAATGACTGCAAGCTGCGAGAGACAGACAAAAGAGTTATGCCGATGTAAGGCGAAAACTGATGGAATTCTAGGTTGGAGATAGAGTCATGTTAAAAGTATCCCTCTGGAAAGGAATGGTATGCTTCAAAAAGCGTGGAAAGTTAAACCCTAGGAACATTAGACCATTCAAAATCCAGGAAAGGATTAGTCCAGTGGCATATAAACTTGAGCTCCTAGAGGAACTCAGCAGAGTGCACAATACATTGCACATATCAAACTTAAAGAAATGCCTATCAAATGAGTCTCTTGTCATCCCACTGAAAGAGATCCGACTTGACGACAAACTCATCTTTACAGAAGAACCGGAGGAAATTATGGACAGGGAGGTAAAACAATTGAAACAAAACCGTATCCCTATTATCAAGGATTGATAGAACTCTAAACGAGGACCAAAATATACTTGGGAGCGTGAAGACCAAATTCGCGCCAAGTACCCACACTTATTTCTCTAGACAACCCTGACAACTATCTTAGATTTAAATTCCGGGACGAAATTCTGTTGGGTAGGTACTGTAGCATCCCATAAAATTTCCCAGTCATTTGTAAATGTTAATCAAGAAGTAATCTATCATTGCAGTTCACCTAACCATTTTTACAAGCAAAATTTATTTTTTTGTTTCTATTATGCTACAATGAATCAGAACGTTGTTACGTGTTTCACATTACTTTGGAACGAGCTCACACACGTGCCACGATATTCCAAATTGCGAACAAATCCAAACCAGATCTTTGTTATTTATTATTAAGCCCAACAGGCTAAAACCAAGCCCATTAATATTAAGCCCATTAATCCTTATTCTTTTAGTTCTGACCAGTTCAACATGCCATCACTTGGCCTCAATTTCTTGAATTTTCCATACACAAGTCATGCCAAAAAATACATGACTCGATTCACCTTGCAACAAGGATTCAGGAATGACAAAACATATAAATTGGTACGATCGTTTGATAGAAAAACAAACCCCAAAGCTGAGCTAGGTTCGACCATTGTATAAACATATTTAAGTGTTAACCAAAATCGCTAAAACTTATATTTTTTTAGACAACGCCTCGTTGCTTAGTCAATAGGTTTTCATAAACCTCACAACATGTTTCTTAAGTAAATTGGTCATGTATATAGTCGGTTAGACACATAGAATGTCGAGCAACCCACTTGCCCTTCTTTGATTCACCAAAATTGAATCACTCACACTTGCAACTCTCCTAAACTAGTTTCAAATTCACTCAAGTACTCTAGGCCTAGCTGTGGATTCCCAATCTCCTTATCCTAATCTCTTTAACATTCCATCAAGCCATGTTATGTTTAAAATAAGAGTTATAACTAGTCCCATGCAACCATTCATACATACACTCTCAAACAATCACTAGCAAATATTTTCCATGTATTCTCTCTATTGTGGTGCATACGAGAAACAAAGGCCAGCATTCCAAGAGTTTATTCCATCTTCCAAGTCGCTAGACATTGATCTCGACACGTTATTGGGTGCTTAGACGAGCTACGTTGTTACCCTCTTGATCCCTAGTCCATATTTGGTGTCCTCCCCACCCTTTATTGGTGTAGTAAGTCACTCATCCATGTTTCCATACGTATACATATCTACTCATACTACTTTGCACATTTAAAATTCAATCGTACCCTTCCTAGCTTTCACCATATATTTTGTACTCTTGTTAATCATTTTCATTTATAATATGGCATCCTCATTCCTTGTGTGGCCATGCATGAAGTAGTATAACCATTAAGGACTTATATCAACATTTACTAAGTTTTTGAGACTTGTTTTATAACCATGTTACCATCGTACCATAATTATACTATAT